>WHYT01017313.1:216580-251062 GCA_009806455.1 Tetrax tetrax
GCGAAGCAGAGCGTGTTTTAGTGGTATGAAATTCAGAGAAGCTTTGTAAGGGCAAAGTGTCTCTGCTGAGTATGCCAGATACCCCTTTCAGTGCTAAGACTTTCTTATTTGAAGTCACAGGGAGTTTTCTGTGGTGACGCTGGGTGGTGATGATGGTGGTGGTAATGCTCTTCAGCAAGGTTGTACCCCAGAATGCTGTCCTTCGACGCTGTCTCAGGAAGTTGTGGATCTGTTGCCTGCCAGGCCAAGTGCATGAGCATGGAAAGGCTTTAATGTCAGACTTCGGGACTCTGTAGGGGAACAGAAGTCAGGCACAGCAACATAGAGAAAAGCTATCTCCAGGTGTAGTCATTTGCCTTTCAGAACTGCTGGGTGGGATGGTCGGTGAGTGGGATGCAGACCTTGACACGAGAACGTTGGAGTTTCCCTCTCATCTGGGCCATGCAGCAGGTCTGTGCCCTCGTGCAAGTGCAGTGTGTCAGCTTTGGTCTGCTCCACACAGAGGGTCGTGCAGATCCCCAAACTAGGTCATCACTAAGTCTTGAAGTCTGTGATTTAACACGAGCCTAGTTCTTCTGGCACTATGCTAATGATAGCTTTGCTGTCTCCCTTAGCTAAGCACGACCTCACATGCTCCCGCTCAAATCACTGGGGTATGAAATACTTCGGTGGGTGAGAGCCTGGGGCCATAGTTAATGTTTTTAACTTTCAAAACATTTTTTTCTTCCTTTTCTAGACACATGTTATAATTAGTATTTCATGACAGTCTCTAGAGATACAGGAAAGAATTTCTGGTCTTGGTTTAGCAAAACATATCAACAGGACGGCTGTGTGTAGGAAGTTAAGTGTGCCCAGGTGTTTACTAACACTAGGGTAAAGCACAAAGTTGTGTGATATTTTTCTGATGAGGAGCAGAATCTCCACCTTGCTGAGGATGGGTATTTTAAAGGAGATGAAGGCTCTCCATGGGGAGCAGAGTCGTCAAAGCTGTATCTAGAACTGCCAGTCCTCCTCCTGAGCCACTGCACTTGCCTTGTGCTGGTTTTGTGTAGCAGGGGGACCTATGGTAGCAGCTGCTGCAAGAAGCTGCTAGAAGTTTTCCCTTTGTCTGGTGGATCCAACCAGGTCTAGGGCAGACCCACCACTGGCCAGGGACAAGCCAATTGGTGACAGTAATAACGTCTCTGTGGAAATGTATTTAAGAAGAGGAAAATAAAAAAAAAAAAGTAAAGAAAAAGAAGCGTGGACAGAGAGGGAGAGGTGCGAGCCTTGTGGGCCTTGCAGGCCTCACCCTCTGGCCTTCCGCCGGGCAGCCAACTGGGCCCAACTCGGCCCGGCCCGGCTGCAAGAAGTGGAGAGGAGATGAGATGTGAAGAGAACCTGAGAGGCGTCTGCCTGAGCCGGTTGTGAAGAATTTCTTGTGAGAGGAACGGCTGCAGACGCCAAGGTCAGTGAAGAAGGAGGGGGAGCAGTGATGCAGCTCCTGGCAGAGATTCCCCTGCAGCCCGTGGTGCAGCCCATGGTGAGGTGAGGCAGGCCCACCGAGGGGCAGAGATCCACCTGCAGCCCGTAAGGATGGAAGCTGGAGGACCCTACAGTGGGGCAGGTGGATGCCTGAAGGAGGCTGTGGCCCACAGAGGGCCCATGTTGGGGCAGCTGGTTCCTGAGGGACACATGGCTCCTCGTTGAGCTTGCTGTGGCCATGCATGCTGGCACCAGCAGAGTTTCTCGCCTTGTGCATGCACAGCGGGGTGTTCAGCACATGCTGGAAGCAATTCACCAAGCAGCATGTTGTTTGCACTCTCAGTAGCTCCGTTGACTGTCAGGATTGCTCTGCTGTGGGGTGTTTTGGATGTGTCTGTAAATATCTTCCCTCCAACAGTGCCAAGGTGTTTCCATGCACAGCAGCTTCCACAGCCACTTTGTAAAGATTCTGTGGCAAGGGGCTGCCCAGAGCATGGTTCCTGCTGGCTGTTGTGGGTGGATTGAGACTGGGCCCTGGTAAGCCACTGCATAGCTGCTGAGGGCCGTATAAAATGACAGCCATCCATGAGCCATCACTGCAGGATCCTTCTGAATCTTTATTTCAGCTCCCATCTTAACGACTGATTGCACTGTGGGATGGTCTTGGTCCATCGGACTTCAGGCTAGAGGCCAAACTCACTAGTTAGCTGGGTTGCTTCTGACCCATTGAGAATTTATGCAAGCAAGGTATCAAGACCTTTCTGTACAGACCTGAGATCTTGCCCTCAGGATTTCGTGTCCCTGCAGGCAGGTTCAGGATAAATTTCCAGCACCTTTCTGTCATCACAGCCCTCTGAGTTCTCACACACCAGTTTCTGTATGTGTCCCACACAATCCCACTGCTGTGCTTGGGTAACACCTTGACACAGGTGATTTAACCAGATGGTTTAGAGAAGACTCATTCAAGAGTCTCTCTGGCACCTCCATTTTTCCAGCTGGTTGAGTTTTTGTAAATAGTGGCCATGTAAAACTTTCTTATCCAGTAATTAAGAGCTGTTGCTTCATCTTGCTCATCTGCTTCTGCCCTACCAGGTCATATAAGAGGGGATGTCCTCTCCTCAACCACATGGCAGCTGACTGGTTGCGTGGCCTGAGACCGCAAATGGGGAGAGGCATATGAAAATTTTTTTTTGGTATCAAGGAAAGCTTTGTAAAGCATACAAAGAATGGTGCTGAACTGATATTACTGCTGGACTGCTGTGGTGGTTGCACTGCATTCAGTAATGTGTTTTTATAGGTTTGATGCACTCACCAGAGATGATTATGCTAAAACTCTAGCTGTTGTAATGGGAACAGGTTTGCTTACCTTTTTGTTAAATCAAGAATACTCAATCTATTAAACATTAATTGGTCTCCTTGTGGTGAGAAAAGTATGTGATTTAAGAATGCCATGAATGTTGGAGCGTGATTTGTAGCCTTGCTTTTTGTTGGGGTACTGGGGGCACCCTGACGCAAACACTGCTGGGGCCCAAGGTGCCCCGTGGTCACCACCACAAGATCATGCTCCATCACCACGCGCCTTTAATCACTGCAGACTTCAAGCTCATGCATTCTCCTTGGATGAACAGAGTGCGTCTTTATTACTCTGCAAGGAGTTTAAATAATTAATTACTGGAGAAAGCAAGAGAAGAACGATGCTGTTTGTGCCATACTCTATTTGCTGAATGCACCGTGACCTTTCAAACGAGGCCCCATGTTTAACCATGATTCTCTTCTAGTGCAACTGTTGGTGAGCTCCTCTGTTTCTCCATCTGCTGCAGGGGGATGAGGATGCCAGTTCCCCCCATGATATTGCAAACATCCCACCTGCGGGGCAGGATGTTTCTCTGAAACAAAAATGCAACCAGGTATGAAACAGCAACGATCGTCCCGAAGGTGACAAGCACGGTGAATGTTTTAAAGGGGAATAGCTGAATGTAGGTCCCGTTCACCAGGGAGCAGGCTGGGTAGCAGATGACAGGGGGGATGCTCAGGACAGGCTCCCCAGCCAACAGCCTCAGGAGGAGCCCAACCAGGAAGCCAGCAGCTGAGCCGTAGGTGTTGGTGCCGGGAACGAAGAGGGCACAGCAGAGCTGGGGGAAGAGCAAGGCGTACACCAGCTCCCCACTGAGGAACCAGAGGTCATAGACAGAGCTGGAGTAAAAAGCCAAACCAGCAGCCCCGGCCCCAAACACCAGCATGGAGGTCCTCATGGCCCACAAGACCTCTGTCTCCGTAGCCTGCAAAACAGAGATCGTAACATTACAGACAGACACAGCATTTATTGGCAAAGTGACCAGCACTGCCCTGCCCTGGGCTGGTTCTCACCAAGCCCTCGCTGCTTTCAGGCAGTGCTTGCCACCAGCAGCCGCCCCAGACAGGCACCCCTGGAGATGGAGCTGCCCTCTGTGATTTTAAGTGTCATGGTTTTATGCTGTTTCCATCAATACTCTAGTCCGAATTTTATACCAGTTGTTTTATAAAAAGCAAAGCTCGCCAGCGTGGGTATTTGTATCCCTGCTAAGGGTATGAAGACCCCTGACCTATGTTTGAAGCTCTGGCACCAGAACTCAGTTCAGCAGCTGAAGGACAGACACCTCTAACTGCAGACCACGCAGACTGGGTTTGAGACAATCTTGTAACAAAAGCATTTTTCCTGACACCAAAACTACTGAATGCTGTAACCAAGTACCTTTTTCCTCAGGATTTTCCTGTAGATATTGTGAGCAAACATGGAGCTGGCAGAGAGAAGAGCTGAATCTGCAGAAGACATTGCAGCAGCAGCAATGGCTCCCAGACCAGCAATGGAGATGTATGCTGGGCAGAGATAGTGTAAAACAAGTGGCAGTATCATCGCTGATTCTCCTCTCTCGAGTGGACTCGGAAGACCATAGCTTGTCTGATTCCAGTCTTTAAAAGAGAACAAGGAAAAGTCACAACAAATCCTTCACTGACATTTCTGCTGCCTTTTGAAGCTGCCTTTCCACGGGGATCAGTCACAGCAGGGCTAAAGACTGAGATTCACTTGGTATTTTAAGACTTGGATTAATTTTTTGGATTCTCTTATGATCTCTTGTGATTCCCCTTGGCATGCTGCAGCTGTCACTAGATGAAAGATTTTCCTTTTCCCCAGTAGCATCTATAGAAATAGTACTTTCTGTGTTTCCAGAACTGGGACAGTTAAAGGTCAACCTTCTAGACCCTGCTCATGATGAGAAGGGAGTTTTGCTTTTATGCCCCTAGTGACAGATGAATTAATGAGTTCAAGAGATTTCTTTAAATGTTTGGTGATCTGGCTGCTCTTTAACCTTTGCTCAGAGCCAACACAGAACTGATCCCCTGGGCAAGGGCGTGAGTTTACAAGACTGAATTTCTTGATTCCTTCAAGCAGGTTTTCTTCAGAACCTTATTAATGAGATGTAATAATATTGCTGGGTTTTACATACAGAAGGCATTAATAGAAGCAAACATAAGATTTCTTGGAAAATAGGATTATGCAATTTCCTCAACACGAGGTCCATGAAAAGCTGTTTCATCTTAATTAAATAGCTTTAAACAGGTCTTGAGGCTGTTTAAATGTCTCCAGGTAGTTGTGGACTGAACCTCAGAGGGCTCCACATTTCTGTACACACCACCTAGCTTGGTGGCCAAGGCTACACTTATAGGTACACAGGACTAGGTAATGTGAAGTCTAAATCGGGACTTCTTTGGATCCACTTTAGATCCACCGTTGACAAAAATGTGTTCATTATTTAGAGACAAACAATTAGTTTTACCTGTTGATGCTGCAACTGCACCAATGAGCACAGAGGGGATGGCCATTGCAAAGCAGCCAAGTCCAGAGAGGTAGGAGATAAGCCTTGCTTGTCCCGGTGAGGCAATGGAGAGCATTCTTTGGAAGTAAGTTTGCCATGGGATGCTCCCAAGCACCTGAAACATTCAGATGTTACCAGCTGCTGGCTGCTGTAGGGCATCATCCCTCCATTCAGAGGGATGATAATCTTTGCTGTTATAAAACTCTCGTTTCAGATGCATAAATGTTGCCCAGCTTTAACTATTTAGAATGATATTTCTGATGGTTGAGGGTGTCCTTTTCTCTTGTTTTCATTGTGATGGATGTGAAATTTTGATCAAAACTGGTTAATGGTTTGGCAGACTGAGAAATATGAAAAATAGGTTGCTTGGCATAGTGAAAGAGGCACAGAGGAAGGAAAAGAGAGAGACGTTTTTCGGGAATGCAACCTTTGTGAAAAATTTACCAAACTTAGCTAAAGTATAATTTAAAACTAAAAATAAAATCACCATTTTTACTTTCTTAGCAGAAAAATTTCATCAGATAAAGTCTGAGGATTCTGTCCTCACCAAACAAGCTCAAGCTTCTATGTGTCCCTATCACCAGTTTAGGAAGAGCATAACAACCTCCTGTAGTCTTGGTTATATTGGTAGCTCAAAAGTTGAGTAGTACAGTGGAGCCAATGGCACCATGCTTGCTGATGACCTGCGGTAGTCTCATTTTAATATTTTTTTTTCAAATACAGAGAATTTTATATAATTATGTTAAAAGCACTCTATTGAGGCTGCAAGACCAACCTCTCAAAAGGTAGGAAATGCCTCATTTATATGTCAGGAGCGGAACTAGTTGCCGTGATGGTCTTACTCAAGAGGTACATTCCTTCACGTGGATAAAGCATGGAGTGTCCCTACTGCTTCTTTCCTTCCCACAGCTGAGCCCTGTATCTCCCCGGTCCATTCAGTGTACTGCAGAGTGGCTGAGAGAACCCACAAGTTCTCCAGACAGAAAACCCTCACACAAGCCCTTCTTCCAACTGCCTGTCCAGGAAATACTCCATACCAGGTAGAAGAAGTCATCCAGCCACCTTCCAAGATACTGTTTTTCTATCTTCCCAATCCAAGGGTCTTGGTAAGATTGATGAGTTGCAGTATAATAAATACTTTCAGTTGCAGAGTTCACCAGCGCAAAGGGGATACAAATCCACTGCAATAGAAACAGAAATAGTTAACCATTTCCCCAGAGTCCTTGTTCTTGGAGAATCTATTCAGATGTTGAAATTAAGGTAGACGTAGAACATAAAGTTACATAAGTTTGAACCCAGACTAAGTGTCTTCCTTTCTCCCTCTTCCTTGCTCTAAATCTATGTTTCTGGTTCATGGCATCATCAAGAACATGAGCCTGTAATTCAGATGAATTGGTGCCTTCAGTAGGCAGATCTCCTTTCCAGCCAAGATTGTTCTGAACAGGTTCTGCAGACCTTACTTGTGAGCAGCCACATTCATGCAGCAAGGCCAATAGCTTGGGTGAGGACTGTCTGAAATGTGTAAGGCCTGTAAGATGTTTCAGGAAACCTGTTCTCCTGAAGAGGAACCGTAGGGGAAGGGCCAGTATTGGTGGAGTTATTTTTGGTCTGAGACATACTGAAAAGAAGAGCAGATTTTTTTTCCCTTAGTTAGGAAACTGGTAACAAAGAAATGTACAGGACTTGCCAGACTGAGGGTGATGAAAACCAGCTGAATGACATCTGTGTATGCCACAGAATAAAGGCCTCCCAGTAGAGTGTAGAGTATGACAGTGCATGCTGAGACAATGATAGCCAAAGAGCCTCCAATATCCAGTATGACCCTCATTGTTGCTCCTGCAGACAAGAACAGCGGTCAAGTGTTTTAAGGCAGATTTCATACGTGCAGAACACAGAATGAATAAGGATATGTTGTTTCCTTGGTGCCAGCACACCACACTGTATGAGAGGTGCACGGCCTACAGAGAGTGGGCAGAGTGAGGACTCAGGGGAGCCCATGTTCAATTTCTGTTCTTGCTGCTACCTTGCTGCATGACCTTTGCCAAGGCACTTTGCCTTTTTACCTCTGCTTTCCCACAGGCAAGAGGAGCTCATATTGCCAGACCTCTATATTAAAATATAATGAATATATACTACTGTAATTTGTTTTAAACCTAAAAGTGTATTTTCCAGAAATGAGAAATGTTTGTGTTCCCCTCACAAAAGGAGACATGAAGCATAAGTTTCGACAGCTTAGTCCAACACAGTTCCCAAATGTATATTATACTCTGGTAGTTGTGCCACATGACCTTTAACAAATATAAACAGCAATGTAAGTATTTACCCAGGGATGCCAGGATAGATGCAAACCAGAACACCTCTCCTAAGAGTGGTGGAATGAAGAGTAGGCTTCCCATCATGTTCCCATAAGTTTCTTGAAGGGGATCCATCACAGTCACATAATTTTTGGATCTCATTGGGTTTACAAAGAAGAAGCCACCTGTGAAAAGTGATGACATTTTGGTAGAATTTTGCATGTATTATATTCCAGGAAAAATACGTAAGAACGCTATGTTATTTGGGTATCAGACCCATATAGTGAATGTGGAATTCACAAATAATGGACTGTAGAGAATGATGCAGCCAACCAGACACCGGGGCCTCAATTCGTTTGTCTAAATGTGAGATTTCATCCGTCTGAGAGGTCTCAGGTTATAAAGGATATCTGCTTACAGCTGACAGGTATGACCCTCCACTTTTGGCAGACCTGCATCTTTCTGAAATGGCTACTGGAGGCCAATAAGGCCCCCTAGGGCACTCCAAATGGCATAACATACCTGTGTGACTGTAACAGAAACTTAGCTCAGAAGATACACACATATAGTCTCCCCTCCATCTTCAATGACCTACCAACCTGAGACACAAAGTTTTCTGAAATGCTTCCTGTGGAAAATATCAGTAGGCAGAGTGAGGCATTGAAGACTCCTGTTTGTCTAAAAAAGAGACAAACTTTTGTCCTTGACCATGTGATGCAACATGTTGATATGCATTCCCTTTCTGGTTACATTTTCATTTTGATGGCTTCATGGTCTCTTCCCAGAGCTATATTATTTTAATCGGCACATTGAGCTGAGTCTCACCCATCTTCATCTAAATATTAGACTTCAGACGTACAGCAGGCTCATTAAAACCAAAGAATATGTATTGTGCCTAACCCCGAAGCCAACAGGACTGCTTGTCTGGGCACTACTGACCTGAGTAAAGATTGCAGGATCAGACCTGCACTCCTCAATTTCATTAGTAAGAATTACTCACATAAGAAATGCTGGCAGTATATTTCCAAGCCTGATTCATATTCACGTCAGTTGGACTCTTTTATCTGACTTGAGAATAAAGGTTATTGTTCTTTCAGAAATTTCTGTGCAAGGTCTGCACAGGTCTCCTTGCTTTAATCATCCTGTGTCCCTAAAGAGTTATGGTGTAACTCAGTGTAGACTGGAAGAAACTTTGGCAAGACGGCTGAATCACAGTGTGAGTCCAATAATTCTTGGAGTTAGAAGTGGCAACTTAGGTATAGGACACTGCAAACTTAGCTTAGTTTCAACAAAATAATGACCAACTGTGAAGTGGGAAAAGCTGGATGCACTACAAATTCATCCTGAGATGAGACTACTTGGAAGAATGCATTTTAGTGGAAAAAAAACAAGATAGTATTATTTCATCACACAGAAATTTTGTAGAAAAAAATTAAAATGATACCAATACTCTCAATAGTCTATAAATAAGAGACCATGATAAAAAAGCAATACGCATATACCCACATGCTTCTAAAGTTCTCAGATAAGATTTTTGTCTTATAAATTGCTCCAAGCAGGCAAAACTCTACACTAGCTCCAAGCTACTCCAATTTCTTATGTTTCAGTTTAGAGGATAGCATTATAAATGCTTATTCTGGATCTATGGGAGACTGAAGAAACAAAATCACCTTTAAAATGTACTCTATACTCTGTTACACATCTTAATATACTCATATGATTTTTTTTTTAAAGCTTAAGTGTCATGATTACGTGAATTATTTACCAATAACAAGAGATAAGGCAAATCCCACGGGTGCCTGGACCCACAATAGTCCTTTTGAAGGCAGGTAGACAATTTCAGCTGTGCCATTGATATATGCTCCTCCAACCCAGGTGGCTGTAAACATGGAAGATGGAAAGATAAGAATTACCATACATATTCTCAACTAGTCTTCTAGAACACTCTGAGAGCTTGTAAACCTTTTTCTCATATAAATATTTAATCACACTTCTATTTTCTTTACAAAGTTTTCTCCCACAGTGAGATGTGGTGCTGAGTACAGGTCACAGAATTAGAATCTCACCCTAAATAATTTCCTGGGTTCAAGAATGAGTATGTATGTGTGCATAGAAAAGCTTGATGTTTAAACATTTAGAGGCGATTTCAATATACTAATTTTTAATTTGACTTTTCTCAGTGGAAGACTTTTGCTAGAGCAAACAATTGCCTTGATTATTCTGCCTTTACTGATAGACCATCCTTCATGAACATCACTTACACAGTCTAAGAAAACAGACATTAGAAAAAAAAATGTAAGGAGACATTGCAGTCAGAATATAAACCTACAACACGGGCTTAAGTGTCTTAGCCAGGCAAATACCACCTGGGCAAGTCTTCACAAAAAAACGAGGCAGGGAAGGAAATTTCAGATGATGCCAGGCAGCAAGGAGAGAAAAGGGAAGCGGAGGGCAGCAGTCAGTGGGGAGATAGTTTGTCTTTAGGAGAAAGTCCAACACTTGTCATGAGTAGAAGTTTATTCCACACAGAACTGGGATGTTCCAGGAGTAAAATTTTTCTTTTATGCTGGATAACACAAACTGGTTCAAGATTAAGACCACAGTCCTCCTTAATGAAAAGTGTCTTATTCTTCAGTCACTCTTAAATTAAACTCTTTAACTCTTAACTAAACTCTTAAATTAATCTCTTTAATTTAAAAGAATCTACATAAACATTAGGTTCTGCTCAGTGTGAAGAGGTTTGGAAGAATCCATCCCAAAATGATTCATGAAACCATACTCCTTTAAAGCCACACTTAGGTAAAATCTACCCTGACATTAAAGGAGTTAACTTGCTTTGAAAGAAAAGTCCCCCAGATCTATGTAATGCATGTGTTTTAAGAAGAATTTTTAAAAGTCCTGTAAGAAAACTTACCTGTTGCAGTAAACAATCCAATGAAAACATTTATATTCCTGCCTCCAACTATGGCCATTTCAGTTGGGTTTCCGTTCTGCTGGTCCTTTTTGCTTTTCCAAGAAGCCCAAATTCCAGTAGCCAAAGTTAACGTAAAAAACACGCTCAAAGATACTAAACCTGGTATATTTAGAGCCATTTTCTGCTGCTTAATTTAGATTATAGAGAGGAATGATGGCTTGATGATAATATTCTTTGACTTTGAATCCACAATCAGGAAAAAACTGAAAAAAAATCAGAGAAAACAATGCCACCTTGTAAAGAAACTGCTAAGGATTAGTTTACTGCACTTTGCAAGGAAGGATGCAGCACGAAACAGTTGTAAACCAAAAAGTCTTGAGAACTGGATGCAAAGTGTCTGTCTTTGGAGGACTGCTGGCAATTCTTCTGTCTTTCCCCTTCTTCAGGAGATACCCAATCTTATTTTTTTCTGGGGAGCAGAGACGGAGAGGGTAGGAATGAGTGCTGATAAGAGCATTGGAGCACTGATCTGAGGGGTAACACTAGCTTGTCTTGAAGGAGGGGAAATGTTATATTTTGTCTGATATGCAATGGTATGAAAATAATCCGTATTTCTCTAGGTTCTAGGCACAAGGCTAACACAGAAGATAGGGCTAGGAATTTGTCTGTTTAAAGTTGACTGAACTAAATCCACAGAATCATCAAAGTAATAAAAATATACCTAGAAAACAGTAAAAGATTTACCACTGACCAGCTGAAGGAGCTGCACGCTGATATTCAAAGCAAGCATGTTAGCATTTCACTGCGGGAAACAGGGAGGAGAGCAAGGTGTTGTTAGACTCTATGGTAAAACTACAGGAAAGATACAGAATTTTTAAAACTACTTTGTGACACTCCCTTTAAACAGACATAATTCTGAGAAAAATGTATATATGTGTTAAGGAATTAAGTCGATTACATTTATTATAGAATTGTTGTAGTGATATCTTTTTAGTTGCCCTGCTAATATTTTTTTTCATTTATCCAGGCACAATTCTTCCAAACCAGTTCTATGCCCTATTTAGGGCACTTGTTTTACTTTCCTGGATTCTCGTGTTCCTCTGTGGAGCGGATAGCTCCTTTCCACATGGAAATCACAGATTTCTTCTTCTCAGATGCACTCTGAGCAGGAGTTTGAAAGCCCAGATCTTTAGGAAGGTTTTCTGCAGTGTGCCATCTCCTGCAGACAGCCAGGAGCAGCTGTGCATGGAAATGGCAGTGGCACCAGTTAAGCAAGTCCCAGGGGCAGGACATGGTTGGTACACACGGGCACACGGGTGATGGCTGCTGGAAGAAGAGGGAGAAGTGCAGGAACCCCGCGTTTTCTGTAACACCTCTCTGTACAAGGGAAAATAAGGGTTTTGGTAGGTTAAGCAGTGATCTGGTGGGAAGACTCTATAAGAAGTGTTTTTAAAGATGTGAAAATTAAAAAAGATGAAAAACCTGACAACCAGATGATTATTTATCCCATCTCGGGAGAAATATTCCTTTATATTTATAATCAGATGCTATTTTGACTGAGTAAGGGCTTTTAACTTTGACTCAATTATTTATGTACAAAAAGGGACACTGCATTTTAAAGGCACATTTTCTGGGTGGTAATTAGAAACACTCCCTTTCACCTTAATTGTACCTGCTACAAAGTCATAGAAACTGCAGCTGTCGGTGGCAATGGAGCCGTTGGTGGCAATGGAGCCATTGGTTTCTCTGGGTTGCCTTCCTTGTTCGAAATGTTTAAAAAACTTTAAAAATGCTTTTTACACAGATATGCACTAAACTTTTTCCATGAACAAATGTTTTGCAGCACATTTCCTAGGCAGGAACAGAATAGGGTTGAAGGTCCATGTGGCTGAAGGTGCACGTAGCCAGGTCTCAGCCTGCTCTGCAGCCAGGCACCCCTGGGAGGAAACACCTGGTGTTGCATCCTTCATGTGGGGATCAACTCAATTCAGCATGTCCAAAGTAAGATTTGAATTTGTTCTTTGACATCCACAGAGAATGTCTGGACTGAGCCTGCTTTTTATTCTCTCTTGGAAAAAAAACCCCAATAATAAAAAGTGGCAGGCATAAAAATCTACAGGCAAACTTCATCTAAAGCCCCAGAGGGGTGGAGGGCAGGTGTGGTAAGACAAAATGTAAGTGAAAACTTTACACTGTGGGATGAAGGACACTTAGAGAAAAAGTATGTGTAAGGTAGTTCATCTGATGCTGGAGTGGTTTTGCCGATGGTGCATAGAAGGATTGTAAACAGCATGAGGTTGTACCAGAAGATTGATTCCTCACTGAATCTGTCGTTGTGCTCTTTTGCCACTAGATGACTCTCAGCTAATACATCTGTTTTACCCCCCCCCCCAAAAAGAAATCACCCTAATCAAGAGATGTGTGAGGTGGGCTTCACCTCCTCACACGATGGAGAGCTGCAGCTTTGGGTGCCTGCTGCTGCATCGCTCCCTCGAAGCTCCCTGTGTAACCCATAGGGACAAATATGCAATTTTAGGATGTGATTCACTGACCTACTTTAGGTTCTGTGAGACAGGACAGGGCGAGGGTAGGTGTCAGTCTGCTGGAGTCAGGGCTGCATTTAAGAGCAGTGCTGCTGTACCCAGTAGATGTTTCAGGGCTTGATCTGGCTGCTCACGTAGAGATGACTGGTGCCACCTGAGATGCTCTAAAGTCTCTGAGATGTCCACATGGGCAAGTAGGTGTTTCAGAGCTCCTGTGGGAGACACATGCCCTTCTGGAGCAGCAGACAGGATATTCTGGTGTATCTCCAATGGTTCTGAGTATCTACCTGGGGGACACTCAGCTGAACTCTTACTCTCTCCTTATTGCTTGACTTTAATGCAACAAACGCTGACATGGGTGTTTGATAAAATAGTGTCTGGAATAAAGTGAGGAGTGCTGCATGCCAGGGAAGTTTTCTGTCTGTGGTGGAAATTATTCACACTGTAGTGAGCACTTACAGCTACTCAGTTTTGAAGCTAACCGACCAGAAGAAATGACGATGAATACAACAGTGGCCTCTGTGCCTTGCCATGCCTTTCTGGGTTAAATGTGCAACATTATTGACGATGAGGTTCAGACGGCCCTCTGTGGCCTATGGGCTCGGGAGGAAACAGGTGCTGTGGGGTGAGAGAGGTCCCACAGGAAAGGGCATTTCTGAAGGGTGGCTGTCCCCTGTCACTTCTCTGGAAAGGGACAAGTTCAGCGAGCTGATGCTCTGTGGGAAACTAAATAAAGTACTCTGAGAATCTGGAAGGGTCACTTTTGGTCATGTTTTTTAATAATTATTTCCTTCAGGATTTTTTTAAAGTTTCTTTGCAAAGAAGTGGCTGCTTATGAGGAGCTCCCTGGGAGGAGAGACACAGGGCTGGGGATGGGGTGGCAGAGCAGATGCCATGGCACAGGAAGGTCTGCGGGGACCAACCTCTCACTGATTTGGTTTGCTTTTCTCTGCCTGCCAAGAAAAACTGAGCACCAGGGCCTGAGGCATCTGAGCTATTTGCATCAAAATGATCTGACAATTCCTCTTGAAATGAGATGGTATGAACTAGTCTGTGGTTTCCAACCCAGGTATCTGAATCATGCCCTTGATCCCAGCAGCTGAAACACCGGGCCACTTGTCTCCAAACATTTGCAGTTTTTCACATGGCATGCATGGTCTAAAGCTTTATTCATAGCCCAAGTCAATCCCAGGAACACTTTTTCCTCACACGTTAGAAGTATTATCTCCTTCAACCAACATGGATTTGCAAGTGGCTGACCTGCATGAGTTTCAAATGCAGAAGAGAGAGGGATAATTTGTTAGAAAGTAACACATTTTTACACTTTGTATGAGATCCTGTGTGGTGAGACTACACTGTGAGTAATAAATATAAAAATTAACCAAATATTTTGCCATTATGCCTGCACGAGTTTTTGACCATTACTTATTTAAGATTGATAGATATAGAGAAGACAGATTGATAGATAGGTAGGTAGATAGATAGAAGATTAATAGAGATAAAAGACAGATATAGAAGAATATTATGAGTTCCTTAGTTTTACTAAATTCTTCGTGTGTACTATACATAAAACATTTCAGAGTCAAAATGCCTCTTTTCCTTTATTAGAAGATTTCACTGAAATAATTCTTCCTATTTTGGAAAAAAAACAAAAACAAAACACAAAAACAGATTAAAATCTGTAGTAATAAGAATTCTGCAACAAGATATTTTAACTTTAGTCAAGCCAACTCACGGTCCAAACCAAAATTATTGCTATTAGCCTTATGTAGCCATTTTCCAACAGGTCTCTCAGGAGCGGTCAGTGCCAGGAGCCGCCCCTGTTGCAATGTGCCGGCCAGCTCCTGGAGAAGACTCTGGGGACACTGCTGAGAGCTCAGGCTTTGACATGTGTAAAAGGTGATTTGGGGGATCCACAAAGCCATGAGCTGAAGTGATTTAACCTAATTTTAGCCACCTTCAGGTATTTTGGTGAAATGAATTTTTAGCATCCTTGTGTTTGCAAGAGGCAAACATTTGCTTTGGTCACCCACACCTCTGTATTGCTAGCTCCAGCTGAGATACTTGGGTCTCTAGCGATCTGTGAGTGGCTCCCAGGTGTGACACAGGACACATGCGAGACCCTTCCCACCTGGAGTGGCATCCAGAGGCTGAGCAGGATGCTTTACTGCACTTCAAATGGCACCAGATGCTCCTGTCTAGGGTGGACAATTGAATCTTGCCTGAAGAGGCAATTCCTCATGCCTGCTTTAGACATCTCTTTCAGTATGGGCTGGGGGAAGGCTGCCTCTCTCCATGGACTATGGGGCTTGATGCCTGCCCCAGGAAAGACTCCTTTTCAGTGGCTCAAGTTAGATGAGATGAATTTAACTCTACTTTCTGTGTTATTCCATGTATTTTTCTCCTAGAGCTAGTTTGAAGTCACGAGTCCTTTTGGTCACACAAATCAAGCCAAAAAGTAACTTCAGAACAACAATATTTAATATTTACATGTATCAGTGAGGCCAGTGATCACACAGTTGGCAGGACAGAGGGTGTCCCCATAAGGACACAGATGTGACACTAAACATCCCCAGGGCAGGACAGCTTGGAACAAGCAGGTGGCAGCAGTACAGTGCTTTTACTTTCCCGTGCTGGAGCTGGTGTGTGCCAGTGGTATCTCTCCCTCTCCTGGTGCTGCTGGCTCAGCCCAAATTGGCTTTATCACAGAGATTAGAATCAGGGATGTAAAACTAAAGGATGACGGCAGGGCTGATATTTAGGGACCGTGAAGAGCTCATAGAGCTCCTCTGCTGATGAAGGAGTCTCGCTGTGTCTGACTACATGCTGAATATCCTTACTTCTAGCTGCCTCCTTGACTCTTTTTGGATCAGTTGGCTTTATTTTGATGTCTGCTTTATATGGTAGCACTGCCCAGGTTTCATTGCTGCTGATGAATATGAGCTGTTAAGCCACCTGGCAGGTTTGGATGCACCTAGTCATGATGGCAAACTTCAACAAGTCTTATGCTTTTTTTACAGAACATACTTTTAAGTTTTATGGGGCAAAATTCCTGCTTCTAAGGGTGAAGCTATGCTCCAGGGAAGTGGACTGGTGCTCTTCATTTTGGCACAACTGAGATTTTCTTCCCCATTTTGTATAAAGGAGTTTGTCTGCTGCATTAGAGCACAGCACAAACAGTCATATGTGTCTGCAATAACTGTGTTCAAATAACTTGCTCCCATGCTGCAATGTAGAAATACAAACAACTTTTGGCTGAGAAAACATAAATGCCTCTCTTTGAAAAATAGACTCCAACTGTTTTAAATATATTTGTATTTTCATAACTGCATACATGCCTTCAGGATGGATAAAGATTGTTTTACTGTTTGGCTGACTCAGGGAAGTCAGTGGCATGTCCAAGAATCAGCCTTTGAGGAAGTCACTGAAATGATGGGTTTCTGAAATTTGCCAGTCATGGACTTCAGCATCAAGGGCTTGATCTTGAGTGAGGATGGGGAATTACACAGTTCCTGGTTGGGATTACTGTTGCTGTAACACTAAAACTGATGCAATTTGTTGCCTTTCAGATTATATCTCGTATTTGTTACTAAGCTGCAAGTAATTGCTAACTTCATCGATTTAATGTTTATCTTTACTAGTTAATTGCTTTGTCCGTGTGATCTATTCTACAACAGCTCTACAGACCTTTGTGGAAATTAGTGAGACTCCTATGCAGTCTCGTGAGGGCAAAATTGGGGCTGAGTTTCTCCTCCTTTTTGTTAAACTGGACATTACTAAACTCTTGCTCCAAGTCCTACTGTCTGTATTGACCTAAATGCCACTCCAGAGCTACCACGTCTCTTGAAAACCCTTGAAGAACTGATTTAGAAGTGTGCTGGACTTTGTCAAACATAAGAGCAAGCTACCAAATGAGTGCAAGGGGATTTGGCTCAAGGGTGGTTGAGGGAGGCTGAAAACTGTGTGCTTCAATTGCCTCTGCGGTGTCACAAATACTACTCAATATATTCTCTGTGCTTCCTAATTTAAATCTGGGAGTGCCTGGATAGCAAGTTAATAGGAACAGACAGGTGAGCTCCAGGTCAGGTTTGGAGGGGACGGGAGGTTATGTACATCCAGCCAGAGTGCCTGCTTCGTGCAGCTGATAAATGCATACAGTAACACCAGTTCAGTTTCCCATTTACACAAGAGGGCAAGTGGTGAGCTTTGATCTAGGGAGCCTCGTGCTTTATGCACAAGTACGGCAGTCAGGACCAGGCAGATCAGTGCTTTTTCCAGTGCCTGAGATTTAGCAGGAATATTTAGAGAGATGAAAATTTGGAGTCTCAAACCTAAATGATCTAGTCTTTTTCCAGCCTGACTTCTTGATAAAAAAAAAATTATTTTGCCCCATGAAACTCCTAAAGATTTTGGGTTTTCTTTGTTGTCTGCCCGTAAATATAGCACAGTGCACTATCCTTATTGTATGTGAGTCGACAACTCAGGGCTTATCTTGACATCCCCTGCAGCTCATTCACATTCCGGAAATGTTTGTCTGAAAGGCAATGAATGAAAGATGATTAACTAATATTCCAGAGGGATATCAGACATACTGCAAGCATCTTGTACAATGAAAATAAACAGTGAAAAGGAAGCAGTGGTGATAAATTAAACTTGAAAGAGGTCTTCTTCCATTTTTGTAAAATGATATTTTTACTACTGTTGACCAAATAAAAGCACCTCTGCTTCTCATCTCTCTCACTTACAGATGCTGGGGGTCATTACACTTTATGAAAAAAAGGCTTCTTAAATAGGAACACAACCATGCAACTGAGGATGTCAGTACATCGCTCGGCTCTGCTGTTTTGAAATATCTGAGGACTGAGTTGCCCCTGACTACGATGTGATGGAGAGAGACAGTCTGCAAATGCATCTATCCTGCATCAGCTCCCCAGAGGAGCTCATTCAGGGGCTGTGCAGATCTCTCTGATCATGTACCATTTCCAGATCCTGAAAAAGAAAAGTGATAAGAATGTAAAGCACTCTGATGCCTTTTACTGCATACCAACCTTTCTTTTCCTCATACATGTGCCACATATGAAGCCGGTAAGTCCATTGATGACTTGAATAAAACAAAGAATAGCTTCAATCGCACCAATGGCCAGGAGAATAGAGAAAAGGACAACATTCCAAAGGATGATGTTTTCAGGTTCTTTGCAAATGCTCCATGTTGTCTGGTTGAACAAATAATTGTCTCTGCAATAGAGAAAAATAATTGGCAATATATAGGAAAATAAAAATGATAATTCTTTTTATGTTTTCTGACATTATAGTTTCTGAATCTGATTGCTCAAAGTGCGTCTCAAATTCTACTATTATTGGTAAAAGTTGGTGATTCTCTTCAGAACTGTTTTTGCAGAGGTGCAATTGATCACCAGGGAAGAGAGCCACATCTGTACTTTGTTGCATGCACAAGAATCTCGCTTTTGTTTTATGGCAGTGCTAATAACTAAAGGGAAGAGTCCCTTATGTTTTTTAAACGTGTCTCCATGTTCTTCATTCCTGCTGTGGTATCTCAGCCCAGTCCATCCATCATCTCTTGCTCTGGCTTGAAAAGCAGGGTTAACTTTAAAGACTTAGAAAATATTTTTAGTTTGCTTTTCAGAAGTAGGTAGAATAGACTCAATTCATGATGATTTAACAGATTAATATGGCATATTTTTGAACATTTCCTTTTGACTCTGGTTGGAGTCACAGCTCAGCAGCCTTTTGAAAGTGTGGTGGAGCTTGCACAAGGGGCTGCTGGCAAGCACAACAGAAGCTCAGGCAGTTTGCCCAGAGATGATGCTTGATCAGAGATGACCAGTTGGGACATGCTGGCTCAGAGAAATGTGAATTTATTTGTAGATCGGGTGGACCACCACCATGGAAAAATTAAAATTTGCTATAAAAAGATATGCATGAAGGGGATTAGGAAAAGCAAAGTTGGCAGAGCCTGTAAGTCATACTCACTCCAGAGTGTCGTTCCTAAAAGGGTAGAGGTATTCTCCATCACCTGTGTCACACAAAGGGCCCCCAATCAGCCCCAGTGAGGAGATAACCACACAATATGCTCCTCCTGCAAATCCCAACACAGCCAGGACCACTGACAGCAGCATCTAAAAGGGAAAAGACCTTTAACATCACATGCATAGAGGTGCTAAGTAGCAAGGAAAGCTTACACTGAATGGGAAGGAAACATGTCTTACTATATGCTGAAATTCATAATAATAGTATGATATTTGTGGTAATAAAAAATAGTTGAGTTTTTCTAACTAGTGCAGCTATCCTAGATATGAAAAGATTTCAGACTGTATTTGTCTTGCTTTTAAAGGTGGATAAGTCCAGAGCTTTAACTATTGGGAGTTTTATACTTGGCAAATCAATTATGAAAAATCTGTTGATCTTCTTTCAAAAAGTCAATATGAAGCCAGTTCTGGCTTGATGTGGTCCACATCGTGCGCCTTGACGTTTCCACCTCTTCACTAAGAGCACCTTTCTCAGCCGTTGTACCAACAGAAACTAGCAAGCAATCACTGAACTAGGTATGAAAGCAACAGAAGATGCACTAGTTGTTTTTGCTAATTGATGAAGCATGCAAAAGAGCCTTTCTTCTTGCTGCTTTCCTTCATTTTGCAACAGCATGACATACGGTTACCACTGCTTGTGTTGAGAAATCTAATTGTGCTGCGTGTGGCAATGGAATTTGAATTTGAATTATATGCAATGCACCTGTATGTTTTACATTGGCCACTCCCACAGAAACGTTACCTTTGCTCTGTTTTGGGGTATTTTTCTATTAAGAGGTGGAATGTACCTGGTTGCTATTTGCATATAGAAACAAGAATCTCAGGTGGTGCTACTGGTGGTGTATCTGGGAGAGGCTTCCCACTGGTCCTGTTAAGAGTCCCTGCCTGTGGTTGCTCACAACTCTGCTGAGAAGGAGAAAAGGAAACTCTGGAGCAGACTGACAGAGCCAGGGAAAAGACCTGGACTAGGGACGAGGCAGCAACACTGCCTTGGAGTCAGGGCAGACGCACGGCTGAGGAAGCATGTGGGAAACACTCCCGTCCATGACTTGGGTTTGAAGCCAAATACCTCTGGTAACATTTCCCTGTTGCCAGCAAATACCAGTGAGATCTAATAGCCCACATGGAAGGTAGAAACCTTCTCCTAATGTATTACAGAGTCAAATGGAAATATCCAC
The DNA here is from genome assembly GCA_009806455.1 of Tetrax tetrax. Lineage (NCBI taxonomy): Eukaryota > Metazoa > Chordata > Aves > Otidiformes > Otididae > Tetrax > Tetrax tetrax. The sequence continues at coordinate 236,875 of WHYT01017313.1, forward strand.
CATCCACATTGCACATTTGTGACACAGTCTTTAAAACTATTTACTAGCCAAACGTGTTCAAGCTGGTGAATGCAGTTTCTAGCTCCCCAGCCAATGCCATTACTGCTTTCTGTACAACATTGCATGCTGCCAGTGTGTGAATTAACTAATTTTGTGTGTCCTTTTGCCTCTAAAGCAATCCTTGAGTTAGAAGCTGCTGGAATTTCTCATGAGATTTATTTCATCATAACTGATTAATTTTTTTTTTTTTTTGCAAAGCTGGACACTCTTTTTTGTCTTTATCTGCATGTTGGCTGAGTTACCTCTTAGCAGAGCTTCACTGTCAGCAAAATGTAGGTAATTTAGTGTATTGTCCCAGACCCAAGCAGTGCTGGGTTGTAGCTGATGCACTGTCTCTCATAATAAGATCACCAGCCATGCCTCGTGGTGAAGATGAGTGTCTGATACTCTGTCTGAAACTCCTACCTACGCAGAATCACTTCTCCCCACCTCTTTTCTCATTTACTTCAATTGTGCATTCTGCATCTTGGTTAAAGGATCTTAATTATGGTAGCAATTAGTTTTAGCACAGCATAGCAGTATGGGCATCCCAAAGACAATTATGATAGAAAAAGTCAAATGATCTTTTGCTACTACTCTGGTTTATGATTGTGGTTCGTACTAGTAGTACTCATCAGTGCTATCTCTGATGACTATTCTTTGACACATGATTTACTCATTTGAAATCTGTTGGCTGCATGGCTGCTTCATCTCACCTGTTTCCTTTTACTGTGCACTTATTTATATAGACAAAGACTACTTGTCACTGAAAGGGGAGTCTGAAGTTGCTATAGCTGTAAAATTTGCTCTCCTGGGCATTTTCTAGACACAGAGTGGCATTTCACCATTATATTTACTCTTCTCGAGTCTTTGCTGGAGGCTTGTCCCATTTTCTATGGAAATCCAACAATTTTATTAACTATCACATCATCTCAACCTTTTAGCATTTTCCCTAGCTGTATCACTTAAAAAAAAAAAATATTTCCACATTTGTGGCTTCAGTTGCAACATGAGGTCTAAGCTGGGATGCTTGAGTTTGTTGAAATTATTTTCACAAAGTGTTGGCCTGTTCTCTACCTCTTGCAAAGGTTTAGCTGATTATTTTTGCCGATTTTCATTTAATACTTTCCCTGCTTTATCATTCACACAATTGTATCATCTCTGGTGAGCTGATGAAGACTTTTAGCCTTCATTCTCTGAGCATTTGCATCAGCTGCTTTGGTGAAGTTACCAAGTTCCTCCTGTCCCAGCTTGTGCTGTTTTTTATTGCTCTGGTTCTTGTTTTGTGGACATTTCTTTCTTCTCTATTTCTTTCTCAGGAGGTGGGGTTTTTTTTTTGTGGAATTAATATCCTGTCTGGTTATCCAGATATCTTTGGTTATCTAGGTTTGTTTGTCTGGAAGGATGTTATAGCTATTCTTCTTTTACTAGTAACTCTTAAGGAAGGCTTAGACAGAAATACTGGATTATGTTTGCTGATGCAATGACAGAACCTATATTTTGGGGGGCCTTTTTTCCTCATTGTCCCAGTGCAGTGGATGCTTTCAGATACGTACACACTAACCTGCAAGACACAGAAGCTTTCTAAACCTACTACTTTCCAAAATCATTACTCTATAATGCAAGGACAAGGAGCCATCTAGGTATGTTTGCAGGCAACAATTTAAAATAGATTAATGGAAAAACTTACTCAATGAAACACATAATCACTGTGAACTGGAGAACTCAATAAGGTGACAAAAAAGTTGATACTTCAGTAGCAAATAAAGGCTGTGATGAAGTCTGAAATCATTAAACCAGGGTTTGCACAAAATATAATAGGATATAGTCCCTACTCTGAGAAAAATGGTTATGTGCTGATTGAATAATAATTCTGGTTGGTATTAGTTCTTGAGCCTTTTTTTTTCCCTATGAAAAGCAATGCTGAGTATTCAGTGTAAATTATAATTTTATATGTAAGATCCCCAAAGCAGAAAGGTGGGCAAACTAACCTTTGGATTACAGAGGCCCCTGAGTAGCTCCACTGCGGGCTATTTCTCTACCAGTAGGTAGGAGTTGGTGGACAAGCCACCAAGAGCAGGAGATCCCGTCTCACGTTCACCCAGACCCACCGCGTAAGGAGTTCTGGCACCCTGGGGAGTCTCTGCCATCCTGCATGTTTGAACCAGTCCCAGGGCTGCTCTGCTCTCCAGCTCCTGGTGACTCACACCATACCCTGCCTGGGGTATACAGCCAAGGCACACAGGGCATCTGAGCAACCTTCCCGTGGATGTCCGTGCACTTCCTCCCGCTGTCCCCAAAGCAAAGTTTTCCTGAGGTTTCTTCTGAAGAAGCACATCATTAGCCTTCAGATCTCCCTGCAATACTCACCTCTTTTTGCATGCTTGGAAATCGCTGTTTCCCAGGAGCTGTGCAGGGGAAACAGTTGTTCTTCATGCCATCCATAGCCACTCGCTCTTTGCTCATGTCCCCATCTCATCTCTACATTGAGCCACATTCTGTTTAAACCATAGACTGACTTGTAGAGCTTCACCCCTTTCCACCTCAAAGAGGTGGGCAGTTCCCACAGTCCCAGAACACAGCATTTTCAAAGATACACTGTCCTCACTGAGCCTATTCTCTAGTTCGGTTCAAGTAGCTTCATCATCTGGCCATCACCTAGCTCTCTTTAGACAAATATTACTTTCTTAACAAGGCCTATCGTATTCCTCTGTAACAGCAAATAAGGAAGAGAAGGAACAGCTTGTAGGTAACTGATCAGTGATGGGAAGGTGCAGACAGGATACCTGGCATCCATGTGCTGCTGCTAGGAATGGCTCAGAGAGCAAAAGGAGGGTAGAGTGGAGCAGAGGGTCTGCAGATATGGGCTGCTGGATGGCACTGTGCTACCGCCTGCATCAGTGGGCTGGGGAACCCAGCCAGTCTGGGGATGTTTGATGCTTGGCTTTGTAATATTTAGTGCTAGGATGAAGGATGGAGAAGGGAGACCTGAGATGCTATGTGAACTGAGCCTGGTTCAGCTGAATTTCCCCTCATGACTTACCACATTGAGCAGAGCATAGGAACACCCACAGTAGGGCTGTTTTTTACAACCACTTTCTACATCACTCAAACCCAGGAGAAGCAGCTGGCTCAGGCACTAGGTTCAGGGTGCCTAGGCTCACATCCCAGCTCTGCAACTGCTCACTTGGCCATTGTTAGCATCCTCTCTGTGCATGTGACATTTGGTAAAATCAATGTAATGGCATGTCCCTTGGGAAGTACTTGCTGACATCCTAATGAAGAATGTTATTTTGGTGTTATGAATAATTAATTAAGTAAAACATCTTGAAGAGTCTTCTCATGGATCAAACTAAATATTAATTGAAGAGCACAGAAGACACATGCTTTATTGTATGGAATCTCTCGTTCCAGGCTGCTTCTGGGAAGGTTGCAGACTGAAAAATATTTCTAAGTCAGTTTATTCTTGCTAGTAATGATAGCCACATAGAAGTCTGCGTCCAGGGCTTGAGGATTAATGGAGATGCCTGTCTAACATGTTGCTTTATAATATTCTTAATTATCAAGGGCAAAAGTCTGTCTAGCCTTTCTGTGGATGACAGAGAGCCCAAATTGCATTTGCACCTTTCATGTGAATAATGCTTGGGCAAATGCGTGCTATGGGCCAAAGTCTTCCACGGGGACCAGTCTCCAGGAAGCAACGCTGGCTCCATAGTCCCAGCAGCGGCAGCTTGGGCTTTTAGCATGGGCCTGCAAAGTAAGGGACCGATCTGCTCCTACAGAGGCAAGCAGGGATGAACCTGTGGAAAAGCAAATTGCCATGGAAAGGTAGGAAGGAGACAGGACTAGGTGAAAGCAGAAGGAACAGGCAGCTGTCTCAGTCTTTAGGATTGCCTTGAGCAGGAGGCAGCCAGAGCCATGCTTTACTTTATGTGGGATGAAGTGAAGTAGCTTTGCCCTCCTCTGCCGTCATCGATGTGGCTAAATGCTCCAGTACCTGCCCTGGCTGAGTATAATCTCCCTTATATCAGTGGCCGCAGTATCATAACATTCTTGTTGGCTAACTGAGCTCTCAGCCCCAGCCCAGGGACGCTGTAGATCAAGCTCTTCTTCTGCATTTCCCTGACATGGCTGTTGATGGTGGTGTGATGGTTTGTCATTGTACGTTTCCACCTGCTGAGCAGCCATTTAAGAGCTATTGTGCAAACCCTATAGTGCCATTTCAACACATAAATATCCACTTACCCCACATCTGTTAGCGCAACATCCTGCTCCGCCTGCTCCCAGCATCATGAATGCCGCCAAAATAACCTGTGAGAGAAGCACAAGCTGAACTGGTGTGCAGTACTTCTGCTGGGATGGTTTTTAAAGCCTAGGAGCTGGGGCATCGTGTTCCTCAAATGCAAACCACCCTCTGCCTCTTCTCTATTGAGTTACACCTGCTTAGATGTTGGTGCTTGCTGAAGAGTAACTCAGGAGGAAGCCTGGGATTACAGCTAGAGACGGCTGGAAAGTTTCTAGTACAGTAATTCTGGCTGCTGAAACTATACTGTTTCTTTTTAGCAGGGACAAACAGGTCAGTTTTGAGAAAATTGAATTTTTTTTTCTGAGAAAAGGTGCATCACTCGAGTAAGAATTATGCTAGTTTAAATCCTCTGAGCATTCTGCTCTGGGTTATAATTGGGAAATCAGTCTTAACCTACTGAAACACATCTGACTTTGATTCTTTCTGCTAAGCTTCTGCAAAACCTACAAAATGGACTTCACTCAGCAGGGAACTCCCAGTTCACATCAGCTTTCTCTATGGTAATTATCAGGTGGAGCTGGGCTGATACAATGGAGTCAGCAATCATTTGTATCTCAGGATATAATGCCATCTTACAGAGGCACTCTGGAGATAGGAAAAGATGCTTTCAGTTTGGTAGCTAGAGGGCAAGAAAGCTTTTGTGGGTCTAGCTGTGCAGCCAGAGCACTCCTGCTGCCTTGCCTCTGCCCATCACTGCTTGGGTAGGCATCGCAAAGAGCAAGGCAAGGAAATGAGTATTTGACAAATTAGGAAATGGTCCCTGTAAAGTTAATGAAAGAAGGAGAACCCCTCCAAATAAACAAACAAAAAAAAGGTAAACCCTGTAAAAACAGCCTGACTAGATGTTGGAGAGATATTGTCCCATGTAGGCAGGAAGAGCATAATGTCCACGGTGAATGAAGCCCAGGGAATTTATTTGTGTAGTGTGAATATCTCTGTTAAACTGTGTAGGACAGTGTTATGAAACCTGTTTAGATTTGCAGGCCCCTAAATATTTTTCAAAGGATTTTCTCTCTGTTGCCTTTTATGCACAGTCCAGAGGCAGCCTGCAGCACCTGCAGTGATTGCTGGCCCACAGCTGGAGACCTGCAGATGTAGTCCATGGAGGTTAAAAAGATGTTCCTCTTCCTGGAAAGAAGTCAGCTCTTAAATAATGACAGGTGGTCCCCAAGGCAGCTTCAGCCCCAACGTACCACTGTCTGGCACTCAAAAGGAGAGCTGAAACCTCTGCCCATCAAATCAACACTCCCTTTCCTCCAGGGCTGCCTTTCTTCTTTGGAGGTTCCCCATCTAAGCTGTGAGCACTTTTCTGTCCTTTATTAGCCTGGCTCAGGATGAAGGGTTTGCTTGGCAGCTGTCTTTTTTTTTTTTTGTGGTGCCTGATTATAAACACCTGCCTTTTGTCATAGGAATGAGAATTCCCTAGATTTGGCTGTTGTCAATAAAATGAGGGCTGTGTGTGAGCCATGGCTCAGTCAGGCATTTCTCAGTGTTGCACACAGGCTTTCCATCAGGAAAGACATTACTATGACACACGGATCCAGTCTTCCTCTCTTTACACCCTAAATTTTGAAATAAGGAAATTGAGGTTTCACGTCATATAAATTTCCATTAGAGAAGCAGCAGAGGAGGAGAAAGGGTGGGGCTGGCTGCTCAGACAAAGCGTGCATTGATGATCTAGGTATCAGTCTATAGATTAATTTCCCAGGTGGAGGCAGGTTTTCTGGTTCACAGAGCCCAGCCAGACTGTTATGAAGTTTCCCCCACAGTTCTGGCTCTGCAGGCTGTGTCCTGGTTACAGGGAGATTCTCCAAGGTCAGGTAACCCATTGGCATGACTTTCCTGAGTTTCCTCTGAGGAGAAGCTGAGTGCATGTGGTAACACAGTGAAACCTGGTCTGTCCTTACTCTGGAATCAGGATACATTCCAGGCTCCAGTCATGCCCCTTGCTTAGCTTCCTATGCACCCCGGAAGCCAGTCTTCATTTTTCCATGCTTCCAGCACCTGGAGCTGATGATAATGCTTTCTTTCCCCTTCTCTTCCCCTATGAGCATTTGTCATGTTGTTTTCTGGAAAACACGTACACTCAACAGCATTGTTCGTGGATCAATAATTACTCCTAATGCTGTGTTTTGAAGGTGAATGCAAATTTTTCCTCCCTTCTCCCTTGCTGTTCTCATTTTTGATGTACGCAGTGGTGGCCAGAGGCAAGCCTCTATGGAAGCCTTAAAAGAAGGCACGTTTTCAATGAGCCTGTGATGCTCTCATGCCTAACGTCTGCCTTTCCTTTCATTGAACGCCAATGACTCCTGGGCTTGCAGTGATATGAATTTTCCACAGGTCTCTCATGTAGTTCCACTTCTTCCTTTAGGCTTCCTTCCACAAACTCATGCTGACGTTCAAGCTCAGCATGAGTAATAGGCCCAGGTGGTAGCTGGAAGAAGACGCAGGCAAGCTGCTGGTGGAGAACAATTTAGTGAATGATCTTATACTATGTTTCTGCTTTGGGAAATACGAGTCTGAACCACATCCATTGTAGCTTTTCCATAGGTTTAAGTGGCAGCTGCATCATAGTCTGACTGTGCATTAAATTTTCTTTTTTCTAGGTTAATTAATCTTAAACATTCATTTTTGATGGCACATAGCCAGCTCTGTGCCAGTTTACCATCTGCCCAGGCTGCGTAACAGCCAGTACTTGTCATATGCATGTTACTCGCTCAGCTTTTTATCTGCACTTGAGTGGATAATTGGAAGAGTGCAAAGGGAGTAGGCTTTCATACAAACTGGAAAGATCAGCATTCCCAAACATGTTCTCTTCTAGGTATAGATATTCACATAAAAGTGATCTTTCCTGAGTGGTGGAATGGAGAACTGGCTGTAGAAAACCACCTACAAACCAGACCAAACCCAAAAGGAGGTAGGTGGGTGTGTGGGAACACAGCAGGTTTTTGGGATTTAAGCCATTTGCAGCTCAACATTCATTGAGCGTTGGCTGGGTCTCTAACGAACACCTACTGAAACATGTTTCAGTTTTGCCCTTAATGTTTTTTTTTGTGAGTTATATGAGCAACAAATCAGTTACAGGAGTAAGGAGGGGGTGCAGGTAATAGTGAAAACTCACCACCTCCAGCTGAGCTTAGGACCTCAGCTTTGCTTTGACTCATGGAGCATAAACACCCACGTCACCCTTCTCCACAGTGAGAAGTCAGTCTTATTGCTTCCTCCTGTCTTGGAGTCTTGACACTTCAGGAATACCTTGCATTCCTGTGATTAGGGACTTTTTCAGGCCTGAATGTGCTTTCTCAGTCCCATATCCAACTTCCCAGTTAAGCTGCTTCATGTTTATGAAAAAATGTTTATGTTTATGCATTTCTATGACATTTTTTGTTAACAGGGGTTTTCTTAGCCCTGAATTTAAAACAAAACAAAACAAACCCCATAAGAAACAGTAGCAACACTTCTCTCTTACCAGTATCCCAGCTCCCACAATGCCATGGAAAAACCAGACCAGATCGGTTATCTCGCTGAGCTGCAGAAGTTGTCCACTGGGGAAGAAGAGCAGGATGTTGGAGACTATGGCACACGCTGCCAGTGGGAAGAGGGTCATCCCAATGCACTTCGAACACTTTCCTGTGCACATGGCAGCTCTCTGCGGAGGAAAAACACAGGGAGGTGTGGGTTACTGCAGTACAGGGAGCATGGGATTTCATCAGTTTTCCTCTTTAATGAAAGAAGAATCAGTTTTGAAGCAAGAAACATTCCAGTTAAAGCTTACACAGACAATTCTCTTCTACAGAGCCTGTTCCCTTCAGAGTCTTTATTTAAAATGGAATTATTCAAAACTGGAATGTATCATTGGATTTATTTAAAATTGCCAGGAGTAATTGTGTGTTGGTATGAAATGAATGGAGAGTTTCATTTTCATCATTAATGAACAATTGTCTGTCCATTGGGAACATCAGTAACACAACTGGCCACATAAACTGATACTCTGGCTGGCAAACTTCAAAGTGGGGCTAAGGCCTTGGGTGGAACGGGAGGTGGATGGACCGGGTTATCTGGGACCACTCTCTTGGGAAGCTGATTTGAAGTCTCCTGCACTGAAGGTCTAGAAGAGCAAGAAATGGCTGCAAAGAATGCCATGGAAACGTTCAACCCTGGCTGGGCACTGGTGCAGAATGGAGAACCTCACTAGGGCCCCTACCACCCGCATTTTCTCTATTTCGGTCAAAAATACACAGTCAGCAATAATTGGAGAAACTTTCATTACTGTTTCCTGTGACGTGCTTATTCTGCAGAAAGGGTAGATAACACTGTGGGTTATGAGGTTGTTTGGCACCCACGGTAAAATATCTGAAAAACTGGAAGCATGTCTAATGCTGTGGCTATTTGCTAAGGGCAAGTCACAAAGCCATCCCACCTCATTTTCAGAGATCTGTCACAGTGTGTAAAACAACAGCTTAATATTTCACAGTGGTCAGGTTCTTCTTTTAAAATCAAAATATAATCTTTTAAAATCAAAGATTCAACATAAATGAAGCACTGCTTGAAAGGGATCTCTGCAGTTCTCCAGCCTGCCCTCTTGCTGAAAGCAGGACTACTACCAACACCAGGTCGCTGTGTCAGCCACGGCTTTGCATAGCTGAGCCTTGAAAAACCCCAAGGATGAGGCTACCACCATCGCTGGGGGTGACCTGCTGCAAGGCTGCCCCAACCTCTTGGTGAAAAGGTCTTCCCTGAATGTCCCAAGCTGTAAACGAGGCTGTTGCTCCTTGTTGTATCCTCTCCCATCACTCCATCCCTTCTGTCACTTCCTTACAAATTTGATGTAGGCTGTTATTAGATTCCCCTTCACCAAAGTGAGCAACTCCAGCTCGTAATGAATGCACACTGTGATCTACAGCCAAAGAGAAAAGGCTGATCAATTCAAAAGTATTGATACACAGGTATTTCTCCATGTCAGGTTAGAAATTTCAGACTATTGTAACTGAGATTACTGAATCTTTCACACTGCCATTAACTTTATGGCATAAACTGATCACAACTTCTTCATGACGTTTTATCAAAGCTTCACTCCAGCTGAATGTTTTCAATGCTTAAAAATACAAAATGTCAATCTGCAGGTTTCTGTCCTCAGAGAAAGCTGAAAGTTCATGACAAAGTTGGCTTTGCTGTGCATTGAGCAAGTTATAAAATGTAAGAGAAGGAAGATAATCTGGATACACACCGTTTCAATACATACACCTGTGTTACACGCGCACACACACACCCATGCACGCACGCATGCCTGTTCTTGCTACATGCAAACAGTTTTTGTAATAACTAAGGCAGTAAACAGTGAAATGTCCCTCAATGTAGTCATGTGTGTTGGCTAATCCTGAAAGTTTTGTGACAGAAGTTGAGAAAATATTAAGCAGGGTAGGAGCACGGAAATCAATTGAAGTTGGGTTCCCAAGCAAAATGCCCAGGTGGAAGACAGGATGAAGATATTTGAGAAAGCCAGAGACAGGCTGAAGCCAGCTTCATTGACAGAACGAAGCCAGCGAAGAGGTGAGGTAAGGCAGGAATCACAGAATAGTTTGGGTTGGAAGGGACCTTCAAAGGCCATCCAGTCCAACCCCCCTGCAAGGAGCAGGGACATCTCCAACCAGATCAGGTTGCTCAGGGCCCCGTCCAATCTGGCCTTGAATGTTTCCAGGGATGGGGCATCCACCACCACCTTTCTGGGCAACCTGTGCCAGTGTTCCACTACCCTCATTGTAAATTTTTTTTCCCCTCAGCTCTCTGTAACCGATAAGGAAAACAGAAAGACTTTATGGGATGCTGTATATTGCTGTGAGATAGCTGAGACTGCAGAGACGACTTCTAAGTTTGCATTTCTATAGCAAAAAAATATTCATTGTTCTCTTCTGTTATGAGTTGAATAAAAGCACTGTGCTTATATCCCTTATCTTCTGAGCACTTTACAATCACATTATGCTTTTTAATCCAGCTTTAAAACAAGTTAACTGTCATTAAACTGTTCCAGAAGGCAACATTGTTAACAGAGATGCTTCTTGGTTTACAGTCATTACCTGTTGTTTATATAGTGCTCAAAATCGGGCAGGGCATTTTGCAAGCCTCTGGAAAAAAGCCTCAGCAAAAAGAGATAAAAATCTAAGCAGACTGAGAATATGCAAATGAAAGATGAAGTGAGGAGGGAGTGGAGAGAAATGGAAAGAATATTGGCTGTTTCACCTGTCTTTTTCTCAAATGCCCAATGCATTTGCTCTTTTTTTACACTCACTTTTGCCTGTCTGCTTTCCCATCTCATTCCAGCTTCTGCTTTTTCGCTGCATTTGCCCAGCCTCACTTACTTTCCCCGCTCCCAGAGAAAAGCAAACAAGCACAGGCATAGCCTGGCCTCCTTCTATAAAAGCTAAGTCTCGTAGGCGAGTTATAAATTCTCTTCTGCATCTTTCACGCATAGCCGGAGGGTCCGATTCTTGCCTAGTGCGAAGGAAGACGACGCTGCTGTGGCTGGAAGAGCAGGGGTTTGCAGCCCATTCTCTCTGACCTATCTCAATACCACTTCAAACTGCAAGGAGAACTTACCTAAACATCAATCACCAAATCAATGCTGCTTCACCGCCGTGTACATCAGAGGATCTGACCATGTTATTACAGCTTAAGAAGACGCTCTGGGCTGCCAGAAGCACTCAAAACACTCTATTAATTCAGCAAACAAAAGCACTTTCTACAGCTTCATTAAGCAAGGCAGCCAGAGCAAGCTTCTAATTTTTAACTAGGCTTTTAGAAAGTTTTGCCTTTTAATGCTGAGGGAAGCAGGTAAATACCTTTGCTTACCTTCTACACAGGCCTAAGATGGCCTCCAGGCTCCAGAGTTCCCCACAGCTGGCTTTGGGCTCTCCGGCTCCTCTCTCCTGGAGCGTGGCGGTCTGCGGGAGGCACGGTGATGTTTTCGGGCAATGGCCTCTATTAAACAAATAGCTGTTTCTCTGTGGAGAATGAGGAAATACCCCAAGTTATCCCTGGTTGGCCAGTGTGAGGTTGGCGTGCCGCTCGGCATTATTGATTATTTTAAGGCAGTGTTCCAGTGGTCAATGCCTCAGCCCCTCGGGACACACAGATTGGAGCAGCGGAGACCTTTTTACTGCCACAACCCTTTCAGCCGTGCACAGTTTGGCAGGAGAGGAGAGGCAGGAGATGGCAGGAGTGCAAGCACGTGAAGAGGAGCAATGGGTGCGTGGCAGAAAATGTGACTGAAAGACGAGGTGGTGGCACAGCAAAGTACAGCCATGGGTGTGGAGTCATCTTCCACACAGAATTTGGCACTCGCTTTGCTACAAAGCATGCTGCTGGGAGAGCTGGGTGAGGAGAGTGGGGATGGGAAGGGAAGGAAAGAAAATTCTCAATAAGACAGGGGAAAAAAGAGGGAGAAGGGCAAAAAGGCCAGAGAGAAGGGAGAGGTGTGACCAGATGAGGAAACAAGGAAAGAAAAACACAATTCCAAGGAGGAGAAAGTGGGAATATGGAAGGGAAATTGAAGATTCGCTTTGGCAAAGGAGATGAGAAAGGTAGAAGAGACAATAGGGATGGCCAAGATATGAAAAACACAGCAAAGGGTATAAAGAAATACTAAAATTAAACTGGATGAAGACTCATACTAAGGAAAGAGGGATGTAGCCATTTTCTTTCGTAGAAAATATGATACTAATAGCTGTTAAAATGTCAAAACACTAAACCATACAAATACATAAGTTACTCAGTAGGTTAGATTTGGCTCCAATCATGCTGGGAATATGCTCAGCTCTCTCTTCGACTGAAAACACAGCCCCTCTGGCAGGCACCTGCCATTGCCTTGTTCTTAACATCCAGGTGGAAAGGTGACTTTATCACAAGAAACTTTATTGAAAGGGGCCTGTGAGTGGAAGGAAAGATGCAAAATACTCTGCTCTCCACCCCGCCATCTCTCTTCTTTCTCATCTTTGGAGAAAATTTCTCACTATGAAAGATTGGTTGTGTAGGGAGGAGTTCATCTCACATGAGTTTAGATGTCCATGAGGTAGGTGTAACCCTAGACTGCCTTTAATCCTAGTAAGGGTAGTAGAAACTTTTAAGGAAAAATCACCAGACCTATTTTAGGAGCTACTGTAGAGTTACAATAAATCATTAGTGGTGAAACAATTCTAACACTTGCTCAGACCTAAATGTTGGCATCTGTGATCAGATGAATCCTATCAATGAGGACTACCAGTATAGCAGGGTGGCTGCAAGAGCATGGAGGCAAAGCCTGGGATCTCGCCTCGCAGGCTGCATATTTAATACCACCAGGAGATGCAGGGAAGGTTGTCTTCATCACTGACCCATAGCTAGTAAAAGTCTTTTAAAAGCCCATACACTGGTCTTGGGCAAATAAACTTCATTACAGTACAAATGGCAAAAAGGGAGGGAAACTGAGCTGAACCCACTGAACTCTGCCCCAAACTTCACCTCACATCAAATGGCAACAGCATTTCACCTATTTTATGTGGTGGCGCCTCAACCTCAAGGAAAAAGAGCAAAGTAAGTGTCAGACAATCTTCATACAGGTCAAAGGCACAAGGTCTAAGGGCATTTAAAACATTTAAATAATTAAATTTAGAACAACCTGAAGACCATCAGCAATTTGCACCTGCCAGCTTGTCTAGAGAGTTAAGAAACAAATAAGGAAAGTTCATAATGATACTTTAAGATGAACCCTCCCCCTAAATCTCATATCCTGGTTGCTTAGAGTTTTAATAGACTCTTACTCTATAATATCTCTAAAGTACCACCTTTCCCATCTGCACATAGCTAACACTCTCATTTGGGCTCAGCATCCTAGATTTTGATTCTGTTTTTCTCTGATTTTGCCTGGCTCATAGCCCTTCAGGGTGACATACAAGGCTCACCTCTGTCATTTCCCATCTGTGCTGTGTCCCCAGCACAGTGCCTTTACTGGCATTTTAAAATTTCTTCTCTTCACCTTCCAAAGCCTATCCCATCCTACCAAACTTCGTCTATCACTTATCATTTAGTGTCTAGACTTAACACCTAGGCTTGATTGTGTCTCTTAATTTCAAATACCTCTCAGTGTCATTCTCCACTGAATGCTTAATAGTTTTTCAGGCAAGTGCACAATGAGCAGAACCGGTATTGTATTAGTTTTGTGCTTTTCCATTTGCCTACAGCAATCTGTTGTCTTTTATTGTACTACATGGATTTTAAACTGTTTGGGATAAGTTCAGTGTTTTCATCTATGTTTGCACAACAGAGGCTCAGGGGCTTAACCTTTTTTTTACAGAAAAATGAAAATACTGGTAAGCTATATTAAACACAATTCTCTTACTGCTTCCAGAATACCTTTAGATTTGCTCATTACTGAGTAGGACCTGTATTCAGTCTTTGATGAGATCTGAACTAAATGCTGCTCGTTGTGAGGTACAGAAGGAATGCCAAAAAGAAGGTCCAGAGGAGGGCCATGAAGATGATCAGAGGGCTGGAGCACCTCTCCTGTGAGGACAGGCTGAGAGAGCTGGGGCTGTTCAGCCTGGAGAAGAGGAGGCTCGAGGAAGACCCGATAGCGGTCTTCCAATACCTCAAGGGGGCCTACAGGAAAGATGGGGAGAGGCTGTTCAGTAGGGCCTGTTGTGATAGGATGAGAGGTAACGGTTTTTGTTCTGGTTTTGTTTAGCAAGGGGGGGCCTAAGGTGGCAGCTTCTGTAGGAAACTGCTAGAAGTCGCTCCCCTTTGTTCAGTGGACTCGGCCGGGCCTAGGGCGGACCCGCTGCTGGCCAAGGCCAAGCCAATTGGTAGCAGAAT
>WHYT01017313.1:268340-312839 GCA_009806455.1 Tetrax tetrax
TAGTTGCGTGTGCATGAGGTCAAGTTTGTAGTCAGAATTACTGCTTGCTAGTACAAGTACTTACTACTTACTTTGCCTGTACTGGAGAAACTGATATATGTGGAAAAATTGGATAAGCCTTTGGAAACACAGCTGGTCTTCAGACCCTAAGGTCTGTCTGTTTTTTCCAGCTGGCGCTGTCTAGTTGAAGAAAGGACAATCCATCCTCTTGCCGGCCCAGAAGTTGTTAGTTTGGGTCCACTGTAGGACTGAATGGTGTTTTACATCTCCACATATCTTATGTAGCAGAAGGGCCTGAGGCAATTAGGGCAATATTTCCCGAAGTGGGAAGTGCCTTTGGACATTCCTTAGCACTGCCTGTGTTTCTGAAAGTGATTCTCTGCTTGCACAGATAACCACAATCACAAAATTTTCCCAGAAATCAAGCAATCTCTGTCTTTGAACTGTTTATACTTTTATGCTTCTATGTCCACTGGAAGGCAGTTTCAAGGCTTTTTTGAGGGTGAGGGGATGTTGAGGAAGGTGGACTATGGGCATTTTTGTTTGTTGTTAGGTACCAAAAGGAGACATAGGTAAAGGTCCTTTCTGAAAACGTGTCTCTGCTTAGCCACATATCTCACCATCCTTGGAGATATATCATCTCTATCCCTGGAAATATTCAAAAGCCATCTGGGCATGGTCCTGGCCAGCCTTCTCCAGGTAGCTTTGCTTGAGCAGGGGGGTTGGACCAGATGGATCTGCAGAGATCCCTGCCAGCCTCAGCCGCTCCGCGATTGCGTGGCTCTGCAGAGGACGGTGACACACCAGACAGGGAGAGCAGCACAGCGCTGGCACGGCTGAGGGGCAGCTGCCCTGCTCTTTGCACGGAATGCTGTGATCACCTTAGCAGGAGTGGCACTGTGGTGCCATGGGGTTTGGTCCCTGGGCCCTCTAGCAGAGCTGGCTTGAGTCTGCAGCTCCTCTGCAGCCCGCATGAGGAAGAGATCAAAAAGCTGGACTTAAAAGATGTACAAACTGTTTGGCACATGCTGCTGTCATTCCTCAGCGGTGTAATCCCTTCTCTATATTAGGGTGTGGGCCCAAGTTTAGCTAAGGGCAGGACGTGCTTTAACTCTGTGATGACGGCAGGGCTCTGGAGGCCAAGGAGAAAGGTAAGAACCCAGGGAGGTGTTAAGAGGGAAGATACTGGGTGGAGACAGGATCATAAAAGGGCTAGGTGAGAGACAAACCCACACACATTAGAAAAATAAAAACCTGGAGGGCCTCCTCCGGTAAGCACCTCTCACCCTGTGCCAGGGCTTCGTGTCTGTGGTGTCGGTGCTACCTTGCATCAGGCATGCTCATCCCACCATAAACTCAACAAAAAATGCAGCTGATTTTGTCCGAAGCCTGTTCACCAACTGATATTAAATGAACTGGATGCTTTTATTTGGTGTTCTGGTTTTACTTTGTGAGGGGGACTACGGTGGCAGCTTCTGTAAGAAGCTGCTGGAAGTTGTTTCCTCTTTGTTCAGTGGACTCAGCCGGGCCTAGGTCAGACCCGCTGCTGGCCAGGGCCAAGCCAATTGGTAGCAGAATGTTACCTGGTAATGCCTCTGTGGTAACGTATTTAAGAAGGAGAAAACAGGAGAAAAAAAAAGGAGGAAGAAGAAGTGAAGAAGCTGAAACAGGGGCAGAGAGAGGGAGGTGTGAGCCTTGCAGCCCTCACCCTCAGGCCTTCCGCCGGGCGGCCGACTGGGCCCGAGTTGGCCCGGCCTGGCTGCAAGCAGTGGAGAGGAGACGAGATGGAAGAGAACCTGGGACGTGTTTGTCTGCCTATTGTGAAGAATTTCTTGTGAGGGGAATGGCTGCAGGTGCCACGGTCAGTGAAGAAGGAGGGGGAGGAGCAATGTGGCTCCTGGCAGAGATTCCCCTGCAGCCCGTGGTGCAGCCCATGGTGGAGCAGGCTGTGCCCCTGCAGCCCATGGAGGCCCACGGAGGAGCAGAGATCCCCCTGCAGCCCGGGGAGGACCCCACAATGGGGCAAGTGGATGTCTGAAGGAGGCTGTGGCCCATGAAGGGCCTGCACTGGTGCAGCTGTTCTGGAGGGACTGCACCCTGTGGAAGAAATGACCCACACCGGAGCAGTTTCACAAAGGACTGTAGCCCATGAGAGGGACCCCAGGGTGGAACAGGGGAGGAATGTGAGGAGTTCTTCCCCCCAGGAGGAAGGAGCAGCATAAAGCGACAAGTGATGAACTGAGCATAAACTCCATTCCCTATTGCCCCCTGTGCTGCTCGGTGGGGGAAGGAGGTAGAGATAATGTTAAGCCTGGGAAGAGGGAGGCATGGGGGGAAGTTACCTTGTTTTATTTCTCATTATCCTGCTTTGGTTTTAATAATAAACAAATAGTTTCTGCAAGGTTCAGCAGTTGTTGGATTCAACCAGAACATTGCAGGTGCAGCTACGATCTCCTTCCACAGATGGGCTGAAACTGGCTGAAGGAGGCAAGGGGTGCAGCTGCTTGACTGTCTGGCTAGCCTGGTGCTCCCTGGCCCAGGATCTCTCTTCATGACCCTTCACACTCTGAAGAGAAGGTGGAATGGCTCAGATCGTCACATCTCACACCAGAGCATCCCAGTCCTGCTACACTCCTCACCTTGGTCGTGCTTCCCACTCCCTCTGCTGAGCCAGTGCCAGCCTTTTTGCAGCCACACGTGAGACGTTTCAGTACCTGGCTGGGAGCCACTTGGCTTTTTTGCTCCTCTATCCATCTGCCTGTCTAGCCAGCTAGTAGATAAAGGAGCAAATTACTGCGGAACATCTCATCACTGCCTGTAAATTCCTCTGTGGTGTGCACCCATCCCCTGGCACCCTGGGGAGAATGGAAACTAATTGCGAGAGACTCACTGGGCATCTGGGAGGGAAGAGGGATGAGCTGCCACGAAGACCACACTCATCTCCTTCCTTCTGAGCTACTGATTGACAGCAAACTGTTACTGCCAGGAATTTATCTTACATATCCAAATACATGAACTTGTACATCGAGAATTTTGACTTTTTTTTTACTGAGTAAAGTATTTGCAGTCATTGTGGCTGCAGAGAAAAACTTCTAGACTTGATCTGCTCAAAACTTTGAGGCCAAATAATGAGAACTAGCACTTACTATCTTTTGTAAATAAACTTTGCCTTTTTGAGAGCCTCACTTGTGATTTTTAAATACTCCAGAGTAGCGATATTGTGCTTTTTGGCTAACAGAGCACTTTCAAAAAGCAGTTGTTGCAAAAAAAAAACCTATGTGTGGTGAGTCACTACATGCATTGCTTTTTTTTTTCTGGGTTTGTGCTTCTTTCCTTGCTCTTTGGTTTATCTGGCTGGTAAGATTAGGAGCACTGCAGGGCAGGGAGGGTCCCTGTCTGTATTTGCACTGTGTCTTGGCACTTGTAAAGGAAGCGAGTAATCACCACCCATGCTGCTTTCATGTCTACTTGCACAATAGAAATAATTAATAGTAATAGCAATGCTTTGCCTATCTGCGGCTCCTTTCATCTGAAGGCCTTAAAGTGCTTGACAAGCATTAATTAAATTAGCTTCCAAATACCTGGAGAGGGAGTCAGATATAATGATCCCCACTTTGCAGATGAGCACACATGAGGAGAAGCGAAGGCTAACTGAGAGCTTACAGTTAGTCAGCTGAAACCAGGTTTCCTCCATTGAGGGCGGTTGCTCAGCACTTCTTGAGGCTCAAGCTGTTTTCTCAGGTGCCCAAAGGTGGGGTTTGATGTCCACTTTTTACCTCCAAAACATACAGGCTGTGGACCTGTGTGATCTGCCCAAAGTCCTGCAGGAGCTGGAGGAGGCATTTCAGACACCGTGATTCATGAGGTTTCCCATTTGAAATAATAACCTGGCCTGGGAAAGGAGGAAGCTCTGCTGACTTTGTGTTAGCATCACTGAGAGCAGGCAAAGCCAGGGTGACTGCCTGAGTTAATCCTGAAATGTAAGTGGACTCTGGTAACACTCCAGCTTGGACCCAGGGGTGGAACAGCCATGTTCTCCTTGTGCTGCCTTTCACTCCTTAACCCTTTCAGAGAGGGGTCTGCATCTGGGTTGGGAATTTTGGCCAGTCTTGTATGCATGGTGTGGGCTTACCAGTCTGCATCCCTGCCATGGTGTTCACAAGCTCTTTCTTGCAAAGAAAGACACCAAGAGCCCTGACCCAGCTCTAGGATCTTAATCCACAGACATCTTGTCTCCTGTATGTCTTTGCTAAACCAGGGGTGTTCTTGTACCCAGCAGGGGAAAGGAGAGACTGGGCAAGAGCTGGGCAGAGGAGAGAAGAAATCCTCAGTAGCAACTATATAGGATGCAGTGCTAACTCAGAATGATAGATCAAAGGCAAATGATG
This sequence comes from Tetrax tetrax, assembly GCA_009806455.1. Classification (NCBI taxonomy): domain Eukaryota; kingdom Metazoa; phylum Chordata; class Aves; order Otidiformes; family Otididae; genus Tetrax; species Tetrax tetrax. The sequence goes on from WHYT01017313.1 coordinate 272,729, forward strand.
TTTTGGAAGACCATAATTGGGCTGGTGGAAGGGAGAGGGATTTTTCCATAGACTGGAATTTCTAATTCTGTAGAAGTTGTTTTCCTTTTTAATACCACACCTGCAAGGTTTCCGTTCCAGGAACGGCACTCTGGCTGTAACATAGGCTTCTTCAAACAGGAAGCAATGGAGTCACTGAAGAGCAGTAGGGCTGCTCTTTATTGCAGAGCTTCATGGGCACAGAAGAAAGACACTGAAAGCGTTGGCAGTCATCTGCAGATTGCATAAATCATAGAATTTCACTGTGGGCAACTGTCCAGGTCGTGACGTTTTCCTCACTTTCTCCTTTTCAGGCAGAAAAACTGGACAGCGGTTGTCTGGACAGCAGGTAACTTCTGTTAGCTCCTCCACCGCCCACAGCACCCTCCCATTTAATCGGCAGACCCAAGCAGAGTGTCACAAGCCTGCTGGGAGTCTGGAGGTTTATAACACTCCTGGGGATGGCTTGCCTGGCAGAGGTGAGTTTGCAACAGTTTGGAAGCCACTTGTGCAGATGCAATCACATCACTTCTCTATTTTCTTCGCTTGATACTCGATACTTCCTTTCTGCTACCTCCTTTAAATGGTTCTGGTTAGTTTTCCAGTGCTGAGGTTTGTTACTACAACTCCCCCATTTACCCAGAGAGAAAATAGGGCAATGATCTCATAGGAAGAAAACAAAAGGGCTACATTTCCTCTAGAGTAAGTAGGTCAGTGCTGCGAGGCGAGACGTGATGGAAGAGGATCCCATGATGCCCACAGGGCAACTGGAGGAGGCTGGGCGGGCAGCGGAGACCAGTTGGCCCTTGGTGCTGGCATTCCTGCAAGCGGGCCACAAAGGTGGGTATGAAAGGGTTTCACCATGCAGCTGGGCCACAGCATCACTCCCACAACGAGTGAAAGTCCAGTGAGACCCCAGTCTCTACACCCTTGTGCACAGAGGGAAGGCGGGAGGGTGGGAGGGCGATCGCCTTGTTTCCATCACTGGACAGGGAGCCAGGAGACCAGGCTGCCTTCCTGTGCGAGCGTCTGGAAGTTTCCTAGCCTTCCTCTTTCCTCAGTTGTGTAACAGGGTTAATAAATACACTCTGCCTCACAGTGATGATGTAAAGTTAAGCTCTTTCATGTTTGTTAGGTGCTGCAATGGGCAGCACTATAGAAACCCATAAATAATGTACCTTGAAGTTCCATTGAGGTATGAGCCTTCTTTTAGCAGTGCAGGTATTACATGAGTTACCACACGCAAGAACCTTTTCTTAATTAGAATCAAAACTTCCTTTTTTTTTAGCCTTGCTGTAATGGCTTTTGAGGCCGAACACATTTCACTTGCTCAGTCTATTTGGCAATTTATTATAATATCTTCAAATTTGCAGCTCCTTTCAATACAGTTAAATGCCTTCTCATTGTTGCATCCCTTTACAGTCTTTGGATTTAAGTATCTTCTTTTTCCAGTGTAGTAGTTTCTCTGAAGTATAAATTCAGGTATGATAACGTCCTTTGTCATTGGTGTGGCAGATACAGGATTTGGCTCAAATTCATGATGGAAAAGAAAGGCTCTGTTGGCTGTTTCTGATATAAGAGGAGCCCTCTTTTCCATTTCACACTATGGCTCAAGATTTGTCTGCAGCTGGTAATGTACCAAAGCTGTTCTGCAAGCAAAGTATCTGCACAGAGATGTATAGAGAAAATTGTTCTGCCATAGTGATCACCAGACAACCATTGTGGTGAATATCCAAGTGTGACCTGAGCTGGGTACATGGACAGAGCCCAAATGGCTGGAGGGCAACACCAGGGAGCCGTGTGGGCTCTGAGGTAGGAATCTGGAGGGCTGAGTTCAGTCTCCCTCCTGCCTCAGGGACTTCTGGACGGACGTGAGTCAGGTCCACACAGGGCCACCTGTAATACAGCAGCCCTTCTAATATCCTCACTGATTGCAGATCCTTGTAACTATCCTTGGAGGTTCAGCAGCTTTTTTGTTGTTCTGTCTCCAGTTGTTTCGGACTTGGAAAGCTCCTGGGAAGTGTTGTGTATGACAAGGAATCCTGTCTCACCAAGGTCCTATCCAGAATTGCCAATAGAAGTGGTGGAAGCCTTCAGGGCAGATGGTTTTTGAGATTTCCAACCTACCAGCATGAACTCAAAAGATTCCACTAATTCAGATACATCTTGTGTGACTATCCAAGACTATAACATGAGGTTTACCTTCTGCTCACTACTACTGCAACTCAGAAAATTATTAGAAAGTACTAGTGAAATTGATTGTCACGGATGTACTATGAGGCTTTTGTATTTAATGTGTTTGTGGTTGGGAAGTGTGGGAAAACTGAGGAAGGGGAAGGATGCCTTGATTAAAAGAGCGATGTGAAACCTGGGAGGGTGTAGTTCAGTTCCCAGCTTTACCACAAGCATTCTTTTTCACCTTGGGATGGTCACAGCTCCAGGTTTGGTGGCAATACCAGCTGAGAGTAGTCTCATGCTGGAAAGAGGCAGACTAATTCCCCAACCTGGATTGCAATGCAAGACACAAACCAACATAGCAGAGGGACTTGGGAAGGAATGTCTACCAATGGGAACTCTACTGCTATCAAGAAGAAGCAGAGGGGATAGCGTAGTCAATCTGCTTGAACATTAGCTCATCATCTACTCAATGGAGAACACAAGCCGTCTTTCCGTAGTAGGCAGTTTGAATGAAGTGCTCATCTCTGAACTCATGTTGTCTAATTTCAAGGAATTGCAGAAGATCAGCACACCCAACATCTCTCGTCATTGACCTTATGGTCATCGCCAGGTTCTAGTTAATTGACTAACATTTGTTGGCACAAGTCTGGGCTTTAGTGGATTAACTTAAGGTAATTGTTGCAATAATTCCTGATGTACGTAAAAAGAAAGCTCCATCGGTGATGTTTCAGGGCTCACTCATAAACTGCTACACAAGATGTTTGCCCTTCAGACCTATGAACATTGCTCCTGATTGCAAAACTTCAAAACTCATCTGTGGACTAATTTTAGCCTTCAGAGGGATAGAAAGTCTTAGAGGAATCAGTATCCAACCCTTTTACTGAAAGGATCCTGAACAAAGGGACAAACTTAATCCCATTACCTCACTGCCAGGGGGGAGCTTCCCAGAAATTTTCCTGATGCAAGGGCAAAACAGCTGTTCTTTCATCTTTTTCTGACTCATGCCCACAGTACCTCTCCGGAATGTAAATGTGCCAGAGTTTAATGATGTGACAAGGTAATTAAGTGTTAATGTGTGGATGCAAAGGGTATACAAGTTGCCAGATCTAGTAAATGCTGAAGCCAAGCTAAGGCGTTTACCAGACTTACAACACATTGCTGATATAGGGTGCTAATGCCAACACATTATTCCTGTTACACAAATAATTTTTACAGTAATAAGACAAAGGAATTAGCTTCATATTTGAATTTTGAATAGTTATTCTAGCAAGAAAGCAACCAGGACTTAATTCTGGGCGCATGAGAAACAATAAAAAAACTAGGACAGAGCTCCATTATTATTTAAATGACTACAGCACAGGCAGGTGCCAGCTCAGAATTGTACACTCCCCCTTCCTATTCCCCATTAGCTCAATGCACTTGAGTTATACAAGTCCACGTATATATAGATTTACATTAAACATATAACAGAATTCTTTAGTTCCAAAAAAGCCAACAGACAGAAGGTCATAGCAAAACCACCTGGATTAAATTGACCCTGTACCTGATCTCTAAATATCTCTAATGCCATTCAAATGGCTAATTTAAGCAATCGAGCTTTACACAATTTCATTCTAAGTGCATGTTACCCTCTAAATAAATGTATTTCCTATTCAAATACAAATCCTCATATGTTATAACAATGAACATTTGCATATCAGATATTAGGAAATTAGATATTAGGAAAAAAATTTTTACAATGAGGGTTGTAAAGCACTGGCACAGGTTGCCCAGAGAGGTGGTGGAAGCCCCATCCCTGGAAACGTTCAAGGCCAGGTTGGATGAGGCTCTGAGCAACCTGATCTGGTTGGAGATGTCCCTGCTCCTTGCAGGGGGATTGGACTAGATGGCCTTTAAAGGTCCCTTCCGACCCTAACCATTCTATGATTCCAACAGGCATCTAGTTCTTTAAACTCAGGTGCTTGAGTGTCAGGAGATGAAGCTCACGGTTTGCCTTGGCTCAGGACAGCAACTCTGGGCAAGGGAAGCATTCACTGCAGTATTTCACAGCTTCATAGCCCAAGAGCTGACCCTTTGGTCCCACCATGATTGCATGTTTGATAGCTGTGCCACCAGCTGGCAAAGCCTCTGCCTGTCCTGCAGTCATTGACTTTTATTTTTGCTTTCTAATTATGCCTTTTAGAATCACAGTGCTAGTAGTTGACATCACTGGAGTAACTGAGTGACACAACACAGGAGTGGAAAAGGAAGATGATTTTTAACTATTGGTGTTTTGAAAGAGAGGACATAGATTGATGTGAGATGTCAAGAGGTTGGGCAGCATTTGGTTTGCAGCAGAAGAATGAAGAGAAGAGCAAGGTCTTCAAGATCATCAGGAAGTCTGTGGGTGCTGCTTCCGAGGATCAGGATCTCTGCTTGCACATCTGTATTGTCCTATCACTTCTACTCCTTCTCATTGTTCACCACTTAACTGGCTTGAGATAATGAACATCAGCATGTATTAAAGAGCAGCTTACAGGTGAGGGACTCTCGCTTTTACAGCTGTGTAAGCTGACCATTTGCAATTGTCCGACTGTATCCTTACCCACGTATCCTGGGCTTTCAGTCCGCGCAGCTAAAAAGATGCAATGAATAGCCTGAAGACACCGAAACCTTCTTTAGTAAGATACTCCATGTGTCTGAATTTAGATGAGATTCACCATGGTCTGGATGGCTGGAGGCTGGGATGCTGTGAAGTTCACCTGCATTTTGAGTTCTGTGTGTGACTTCAGAGCTGCCTGCACACCGGTCATGGCAAGAGGCGTTCAGCACAGCAGTACAGGTTGCTGTTGCAGGCCAGAGGGTGAACCTCACACGACTGCCATGTAAAAACATTCCCTTCACTGAGCTAGGTTTTGACTAAACCTGTGGCTACCAAATGCGTTTGAGAAGCCTCTTACTCTCCTAGCCATTACCAAGCATTGGCTTCAGCAGGAAGAGGTCAGATGGTTCTGGAGCTGGAAGGGGAATTTCACAACTGTTAAACCTGGTGATGAGTCTCAAGAGCAATGCTGTATTCCAGAACTGCCACTTTGTGATGTCTTTAGTTGGATAAAAATGAATAAGAGAGCAGTGTGAACTTGCAGTGTCTTGCCACCTAGGAGATATTACGTAATGGTTTAGAATATCCTATCAATTCATACTTTTTTGCACTTTGCTTTGCCAAGATGATAATAGAGTTGTTCTCTTAGAGGAAGTTCAGCTATAAAGGGAGGGACTGATTTTCTAGAGAGCTACATGGGCATGTTAATTACCAAGGTTAATAAGAGGGTGATCTTTGTGTCCCTCAGTTCTCAGGTATCCAAAGGGAAATACTTTACAAAGGCTCTAATTTCCAGAAATGTTTGTAAAAAGGAGCCTCATTTTGGGCACTCTAAAACTGAATATATTCAGATCACTTGCAATGTTAATGAATGGGTCAGAAAATCCTAGAAACTGGAGAGGTACTGGCAAATTCTTTCTCTCTCTCTGATAACCCTGGATTATAAACTAGGATAATGTAATTGAAAAAAAAAAAATGAATGAAGGTAGCAAGATGTGAGCTTTAGAAATTTCAGACATAATAAAGGAGTTAAACTTTTTTTTTTTCTTTAAAAGGGTTTTGACAGGGATGGCAAAAAGACCAAAAAAAAAAAAAAAGCTGCCCTAATATGCCATACTACTTAGTCTGGAAAAGAGGGGATGAAAAACCATCCAACTATTCAAAAAATCATCAACTGGCTCTAGCCTGGACAGGTAAATGAGCAATTTATGAGTTCACTGAAGGATGGGCAAAAGTCCTGCCAGGGCAGCAACCTCCTCCCTAGCCCTGTTCTGCATAGCCAGGCTCTCTACCTATCCCAGTCCTACCTGCTGAAAAGGAGGAGCTTTGCTCTGTCCATTCATTATTTATAACTTGTTGAGAGCTGGGAGGGAGGGGTGAGCTCTCTGTGGTGCATCCTGCTGCTGCCTGCCGGCTGCCAACCTCGCAATCACAACTACAAATGCCTCCCGTGCAGCGTGGTGGCTGCCTTCGTGCTCTTGGGTTCCTCTGGCTGTTTGCAGTGGTGGAAGCAAAGACCAGAACCTACTACCTTGGGATTGTGGAAGAGAACTGGGACTATGCACCGTCTGGGAAAAATCTGATCACGGGACAAAACCTTTTGGAGGACAAGTAAGTCACTGGGGTCTCTGATAAATTTGAGATATATCAACAACTCCAAAGAAAATTGACTGATGTGGTTAATGTTGCTGTAAATATCTTAAGATGGCCTTTTTATGTTTCTCTTTCAGTGGTGGTGTCATAGGCAGTATTTCAGCTTCAAGGCAAGAGTAGACTTTGGTTGACTTCTTTTCCATCGTGATTGATTAAGCAAGGTGATAGTGTGTATTTGAAAGTGATGTTAAGGAACTGATATTTCTCCAAAAAAAAAAAGTCAGGTAGTGGGTTCAAAATCCCCTGCATGTGTTTCATGGAGTTGCAGGTAACTGTGGAGACCTCCATTTAGGAAATCTATTTAGATAGATGCTTGATCATAGAACAGTGAAGGGTCACACTGAAGTCCCAGAGATCACCTGTGCTGAAACTGGAGTGTGTCGGTAAGCACTGTGGTGAATCGTGACTTGGCCAGAGGAAAACAAGGGAACAAGCGTCTGTTCTCGTGCTGTCGCTGCTGATGTTGGCTGCTGGACTTCGGACGGGGATGGCACAGACCCTAGGTGCCTCTCTGCAGTCCCTCTCAAACATGTGCGGGAATCTTTTTAAGAATTCATTGATACCTTTGACACTGTAGAGGTAGTTTGGGGGTCCTTCCTCTGAGTCTAGGCTCGGGGTTGGTGTGGGAGCAAGTGAGGAGGTCCCAGTGACCATACCCGGTCTGGAGGCACACTGGGAGCTCGATGTTGTGTCCCAGCAGGTGGAAATAGAAAAGTCCTTTTTGACTTTTCAGAAAATCCTAAGCAACTCCAGACTTTTCTCTAGTGGCTGGTAATTTTGGAATCACTCTCAATTGGATTTCATAAATGAAATTATTTTTGCCACAAGGAGGAGGCAAGAAAGAGTTTTATTTTTCAAAGCAAACTTATGCTTGTGCTGTTAACAACTGAAGATAGCATCCAAGTCAACAGGTGTTACCTTTATAGGTAGAATTCAGGGTAATAGTTTGTTCCCAGCCCATGAAAGGGCTGGGAAATGGGAAAGGCTTTGCTGGAAAGGTTATTCTTCAGTTGTGTTAAACACTTGAATTTCTCACTTCCCTATTATTTTTAGAAAAGAATAACTTCCCCCACTCCCTAAACTGGAAGAACTCTCACTAAAAATAGTTCAGTTTTAAGTGAAGGGCAGCTACCTGTAAATCCATCCCAATACCACAGAGAGACTGGAATCTGTACTGTAAATTGTACTTTTAAGGCTGTCTGCACTTCGTGTTCTCTGAACATCAAGTGGCACGTTTACTTTAAAGTCTGTGACATAAATGTGATGCCTTTTACATGGCATGACAGGGAGGGATGATAGCTTATGTCTTCAGTCATCGCTGTAATGTAGTAATTACAGAATGTTAATTCCAAAGGGCTTACCCACAGAGGATTTTAAGGTAGGCTCAAAGGCAGACATTCAAAGGCAGACGTTTTTTAATGGGAGACATTTTAGTCTACCTTTTAAGGTAGACATTCAAAGCTGGGGAGCTGTTTGTGATGAACTCCCTACATGCAGAATAATAAAGTGATTCTTGTAACCAGTTTACTCCATTTCCAAACCGTACTGAGTTAGACAGAATAAAGTGCTATATTCTGGAATAATAGTGTGTCTGCATAAGCAGGTGGACTAAATAGTGAACCAGTAATAGCTATTTTGACTATTTAGCTCTTTAGGATAACCTGTACTGTAAATTTAAAGCGGTTTACCAATGGGTTACTTTTCAGCTAATTAATTGGCTCCTACAAATATTATAAAAATCTTACTTCCATAAACAAAGTTTAAGGATCCATTTCTAGGTAGGGACAGGAGCGCATTTTGAGCCATCTGTGTTCTGCAAGCAGCAACTCTCGGGCTCGCTGAGCCGAGCATTTCTTACCTTGAGATGCATCCTCACAGCACCCATTCGGTGAGGCACTATCCCAGTTTTACTGATAGGGAAGCGAAGATATAGAGGTTGCAGACAAACTGATGATCTCTAAAAGAGCCGGTGCATAAACATAAAGGAATGCTCCCTTTGATTCAAGGTAGCCCACAGAGATATAATCAAACCCACTTATTCTTCCCTACTTAATAAAAATGCTGAATTAGCAAGCGTGTAATGGAAAGTGTTATGTTACCTGGATCAGATAGTGAGATTTAAGAAATTATTTTCAATGTTGCTGTGCCAAAGTCAATAGCGCCTTCCTCAGCCTTTATTTTTTAGCAGTAATGAGGAGAAAGGAGACTTTGATAGCTGGTGAGCTGGTTCTGGCAGCAGGCACAGCTACACCTGTCCACTCCCGCTGCTTGTGCTGGTGCTGATGCTGAGCGAGCTCCCTCCTGAGCCGGGGGCCGTAGGGCTGCAACAGCTCCTGCCTGGGCGGGAGCTGAAAGGGCTGTCTCTCCTCAGAGCTGATTAACTCAAACACAGCCCTGTGTTAACATAGCTATTCTGCTTGGATGCTAATTTTTATTAGGCCTTGTGTTGCTGCACTGCTCAAGGGCCAGCTTGCTGCTTGAAAAAGCAAATATCTTGCCTTGCATCAGTGCTTCGTATGTAAAGAGAGTAATGAGGCTGTCCGCCTCTGCCATTTGTCTTGCCTACTTGAAGCCTCAAGCTGTTCCAGTAATTCTCATAATTTGGAGTGTTATGAATGAAATCAAGGCATTTCATTCTCAGTTCTCCCTTTGAAAATTAAGCTGACATATTTTGAAGCACACGAAACTCTGGAAATCACAGACAGATCCAAATTATGGTCACTGAATGTAATGAGCTGGGAAGATGTTCAGTGCCCTCTCCCACCTGATATAACTGGTGAAAGAATTGGCATCATTAAACCATGGTGGACTGGACACACAGGGTGCAAGGCACTGTGAGTGTTCCTGGACGTGCTGCAGATCCCAGTGAGATTTTGTGGGTTAGGGCATGAATATTGCTGCAGTAGGCAGGTGAGCTCAGACATTGCCTGCTCACTTTAATGGCCACATAGGCAACAACCTTTCAAAAGAAAAATATACCTAGGCGTTGTGGCTTGACATGTATCAAGTCTTTCCCTCCCTCCTGTGGCTCAGTCCTCAGGATTAGAGTTTGGCTGATAATCCCTTTACATAAATTTGATGCTAGTTTACGTGATGGACACTTAAATCTTGCTCTGCTGGTGGTAGATGTTATTAAGTTTTACCTAATGTAACAGCTCATCACTTGTCTGTAGGCCACCAATCTTACATTTATCTGGGCCAAGTCTTGCACCCACCAACACTAACGGGTGTTTTTTGTTACCACAGCATCAAACACAGTTTGTGCAATTTGCCTATGAGAAGATCCCACCCAGACAAATGACAGTGAAACTGACGTCACAGATGCTAAACTAATGGCTGAGTCATCATGCGGCCAAATGACCCAATTGCATCAGCAGAGATGATCATTGTGGGAAGGGTCAACATCAAAAGGGCATTCAAGGTGAAATCCCAGCTCTAATGAAGCCTGAGAGGAGTTTTGTTATTGACTTCAGTGGAAGCAGAAGTTTATCCTAGGAGAGAAACTATTATAACCACACTTCAGAGCTTCCTCTAAGATTGTATGGGCTTCATTGACCTCTTCAGTTGCCTGTGTAGGTCAGAAAAGGCCTAAAACATCCTTTGAGGACATTGTGTCTCTCTCTTTTCAGAAAAGGCCTAAAACATCCTTTGAGGACATTGTGTCTCTCTCTTTTGAGGACACACAACACACCTTGTTCAATGCTGTGTGGTCAGGGCACCACCTACAAATGCGAGCTGGCACCACTGGTCCCCCTCCACTGGCCAACTCTTTAGCACAGACATTGCATTGGCTTTAGCGTGGGAGTCATGGATGCCCAGAAGCATCCTGGAGCCATGGGCACTTACTGTCTTGGCTTACTCCAGCCACAGGGAAAATGGGGAATTCAGGGTCAAAATCTGCTATAAACCCAGTCATAGAGTATGTAAAAAAGGTAGAGAATAAGAAAGGCATCACCACCAACAGATTTTAGGGAACAAGCCTAACAAGATAGCTGTTGAAAACACTGTCAGTGTAAAATCTATGGGATTTTAGTGGAACAACGGTAATAAAAGAAAGTTTGCCTTTACCTACAGTTGCACCCAGGAATGTACAGTGGCTATTGGGCATGTTAACCGCAGGAGACAATTTGCGACTCCACATCTGGTAGTTAGTTATTTGAAGTGCTGATTTTTCAGTGGTGGTAACAGTGGCAAACAAGCTCAGCAGGCTTCAAAATTGTATCAGTGAGGGATCTGGCTCCAGTCCACTGAGGAGCTGTTTGGCCATGCACAAGAGAGCCATAGCTCTCTTTCCATTTCTTACTGTATGCTGTAACATAATGCTCACGTAAGCACCTCTTGAAAAACCTTACAGAGGTTAAGTTGCTGTTGTTCTGTTTTGTAAGATTAAAGGTAACTTAAATGTGGTAAAAATCCTAACAAAATATTTTCCCTGTGTGATAAAAGAAATAGCTGTAGAAATTACACGTAACTCATGGTCCTACCTAACTCATGGTCTTACCCTCGGATGGCAGATTATCTTGATTTGAAGTGAAATCTACACAACACTCCTGTTTTACTCTCTGTCACTTGGAAGAGTTTTAGTGCTCATCATTACAGGGGGTCAGATGACTGTGATTACGTTAATACTAATTTTAAGGAATTAGACTTCATTCCCAATTAATAACTACCTGTCCCATTCGTGCATTGCTGGCTTTTCTTGGAGTTTAAGTACTGCTGAGAATGGTCAACTGGCAAAATGAAACCAGGCACAGAAATAAAGGAAGGATTTGCATCGTTATCCTAGTTGAACAAGATTTTTTACGCTCTGATTCACAAGCCTGCTTACCTTCATATGTAACCTCAAGACTGGCCTGGCTGGAGAAGAAGGAGGGAATTTAGGGAACTCGCATAGGTACAGCTCCAGGGGATGGACGGTTCCGCTTTCCTACAAGAAGTGGAACTGGCTGATTATGACAACTTTCTGTGTCGTGACAACGGAGTTGGAGGGAGACAGTCAAGGTTTAGAAGAGCAACTCTTACATTGCCACAAGACCAGAAGCATCAAAGAGGTTCAGGCAAGGATATCATAAAGACACCAGGAGGATGAAGTGATCTGAAGTTAGCAGGGGAGCAAGAAGAAGCAGGGAGAAGGTTTAGCTTGTTACAAGACAGGAATGAGAGAGAGAAGACATTTTGGCAGGGGGTGTACAGTACAACAGGCACCTTGTGACCACTGGAAGAAAGAGGCAAAGGCAGATTCAGAGAACTGGATGTGTTTAACCATTACAGCATTTGGAGAAGCTACTGCTGCAACAACATATTGGAAAGTCAGTGGGAATGAATGAAACAGGAGATGCAGTTGAAGGTGATGTTCAAGGCAAAGACTGAAAATGACACCCTCATTGTAAAAATTTTTTTCCTTATATGAAGCAGATTCAGACTGCACATAAGTGTGGAGGCAGAAAGTGCAGCACAGCTGTTTGACATTGATGAATTTGGGCTATGTCCTTGAACACCACTTGCTCAATAACAAAAAACAGCAACTAGAACAAGATAAGGAAATACCAAAGGCAAAAATAGTAAAGACAACCAAAAAACTATAACCAATCCAAATGAAGCATAAGGCCTGTGAACAGTATATTGCTACCAATCAAATGAGATAATTAAGTGTGTGCGCTTCGCATGTAACTTAGATAGGGTATAAAAGACTAATGCTGACTAACGATAGAGGTCTCTGGAACACCATCCGTAGAGTCCGTGTTTTTACTGCCACACATAAGGAAAAAAAAATTTACACTGAGGGTGGTGGAACACTGGGACAGGTTGCCCAGAGAGGTGGTGGATGCCCCATCCCTGGAGATGTTCAAGGCCAGGTTGGACGGGGCTCTGGGCAACCTGATCTGGTTGGAGATGTCCCTGCTCCTTGCAGGGGGGTTGGACTAGATGACCTTTAAAGTCCCTTCCAACCCAAACCATTCTGTGATTCTATGAAAATGTGAAGTGTTTCCCAAGGAAGCAGACAGAATCAAAAGAAGACAGGGAATGGGGTTTGAGAACTGTTGTCAAAGTTGGGAGATGAAAGGTCAGCAGTGGAGAAAATCTCTGAGGGACTCTGGAGATGGTTGGTAAGGAACTGTGTAGTGGGATATGTGCTGGTATGAATGGCACTGTCAGCAGAGACTTCATGGAGCACTGAGATGAAGCTCTCATTGAAAGCAAGAAGAGGGACAGAGAACAAACCTCTGTATCCCACTGATGGAGCAGCAGGAGCCGTGGCACTGAGCCTGTGCCAGCTCTGTCCAACACATCTGCTGGCTGCACTGTGGCACTGGGTAGAGGTACCAGCCCCACAATGTGGCCACATACAAGGATCCAGGCATCTAGGAGTGCAGAGGGGAAGTCACTGACACTCACGCATCCTTTCTATGAGCTTCTTATGTCTGATACCATTAGCTCCAGTGTGGGTAGTCTTTCTGCAAAATACTTTCAGCACTGTAATGTGCAGCATAGCAACACTTGTAAAGAGACATAGAGCTACCAGCTACTTGCAAGGCTGAGGTGGGCACTCAGAATACCACCTGGATGAAATGGGGCGGCCTGGGCACCTAGAGCAGGACTCACAACAACCAGTGTGTTCTTTTCTTGTGTACTGAGAGCACCCAAAGGGATGTGCTGAAAATACATATCTCTGTACAGGTACAAGAACTCTTCTCAGATAGAAGAAGGAGTGAGGCACTTCAAGAAACTCCCAAGGAATTTGGGAGGAAACTCCCAGTTGAGTAGGAAACTCTTCTGGCCTTTGGAGAGTGTGGATTTAGAAGGAATGGAAGCTATGAAAGAGCCTGAGTCTGTAAGGCAACAGCAAGGGCATCAGTGGCATGTGGGATTTGTGTCCCAGATTTGATTAGTTGTTTTATTTTGGATAACGATTAAATAAAATCCATAATTAACCAGGACCAAGAGGCCAGGTTGCTCCTTTCACGCTGTGATCCCTTTCTGACTCCATGACTCTTGCACTGCTTGGTGCCCTGCACAGGAGAGCATCGCTTACACTGTGGCTGGCGGCAGCTGGTACCCACTGCACCAACAGTGGGCTCTGCAGCTCTGAACGGGCTCCTAGATGGCTTTAAGTAGGAGACAGGCACAGATCTAGCCAACAAAGATGCTACAGCATGGCTTTAGGCACCGAAGAAGTCTCTGGTGCCTAAACCTACAGGGTTTTTTCAGGGTGATTTATTGAACCTCAGGACCTAACTGAATTTTGGGATCCTTGATCTATGCGTTTAAAGAAGCTAGGCTCATGTCAAGCATTTGACAAAGCCTGATTAAGAAGAGCATTTTTTTCTGTGGTACATTTCTCCTTCTGCTGGAGAGACAGTGTATTCCAGGGGTGAGTTTATGGGAGAGCGTGCAATGTTGTCTGGCCAGAAAGCCAAGGGCATAAGGACACTGCCATCATGGGAAAGCACAATGCCACTGCAGCACCTCTTTGAAAATATTTGGTGGCTGATGAAAATGGAAGAAAACTACTGAAAAATATCTCCTGAAAATAAATACTTTCTGAAAAAAATATCTGTTGGATCTTTTTCTAGAGAAAATTTCTTATAAAACATTTAAAAAATCAATTTATAATTCGAGTGAGGGCATAGCCACATGAATACATTGCCATGAGGTAAGGAAGCATGTGCGTTTACACTGCACTACTACCGACACCACCTACTCTCTGTGGTAAGGGCTTTTGCAGCAGCTCTTCCCTCCAGGCAGGGGAAGGTATCTTCTCCTTGGTGAGCGTGGTGTGACTTGCCAGGTCTTGCTGTGCACACACAGACAGTTACCACAGACCTGCTAATTCACTGAAAATCCAGACTTCTTGGCAACCTGTTCCTTAATCACGCTTTTGGAGTGTATTTATCTGACTCACATTATTCTGTGAAGAAGCAGACTGAGAAGCTTCTGTCCCTTCCCCTCCATCCTAGCCAAATGTTTCTGCCACAGCAGCATCATTGGTAACATTTTCATTTGTGCCAAAAGAGCTCTTGGCTTGTTATAAAGCACATTTTTCAAATTAAAAAGCATATATATTATATTTGGATCACTTCAGGGATCTGGTTCAGGCAGTGGACACAGAGGTGTAATGACCATGGATGGGGGATGTTGTCAGTTACATTGTCAAGCAGAGAGATGGCTTGATAAGGGGGAGTAGTGGATCTTATTGTGAATGAATTACAGAAAATCATACCTTTCAACTCAAGTGATGGCCAACACAGGTTTCTGGCACTGCACAAAAGCACCTAAACAAAATGGGTTCGAGTAGGTTAACTGGCCAGCCACAAAACTCACTACAAATATAAAATTGCTCTATTTTTGCCAGTGATACTTCAAGGAAATTTAGCGCAGCTTTTTAATGAGTTTGTTAGGAAGTATGAAAGTTCAAACAATCTTCAGGAGATGCAAAAACTCATAGAGCAGTCAACAATGGTGAAACTGGTCATACAGTCCACTGCTGGTTGTGTAGGGGTTCATTTCTATCCTCTTTGTGTGGGATATTTAAGGATGAAGAATGTGTATCATATTTGTCAGCTGTAACCTGGAGAGAAGCAAATAAAAGATTTTATATCATAACAGATGGGATGAACATGAGTTGCCAGCATGATGTTATATTGAAAAGGGCAAAACTAATTTCCAGTTGTGTAAGAAACATTGACTGGGAGCACCTCTGGCTTTAGCTGGAATATTACTTGCCTATTGTGTGAAATTTTTGTGTTCAGACTTCAAAAGAGAAAGACAAATATTAGAAGACTTTCAGAAAACAGCTTTGGGAAAGATTTGTGGCATAAAGAATGTCAGTGTATTTGGTTTGTCCAGAAGAAGGGTAGGAGGCAATTTAGTCAATTAATTAAAACTTAAGCAAGTGCCTGCATAAAAAAGAAACTCTTGATGGCATGTGGCTTCTTTGATCTGAGGAGAGGGCTTGATGGGAACCAGTGGTTAGAGTGTGGAGCTAGATGATATTAGACTACAAATGCAGTTCAGGATTTGAAGGAAGCAGGTACTTAATAGCTATAATATCTCAACCACTGACCCTATGGTGGGTTCTCCATCACTTGAAGTTGCTATAAACATAGACTCTGGAATGTAGAAATTATGCATTTCATGCAAAAAAAAAAATTCATGTTACTCCTCTGAGGTGTCAAATTAATTGATTAGAATCACTCTCATTGGCTCTTGAAAAAAACTGAATTTGGTTTTCCTTCTGAACAGTCATACTTTGAGATGTGAGATTTTAAACCTTCAAAGAGACAGAAGCTGCTAAAACTGTACAGAAAGGCCTGAGTGGCTCGTCCTTTACTGAAGACTTGTTGTAACCACGCTAAAGACCAGACCTGCAAGTAGGATGACTCTTACTGTACAGAAAGGGGCTTGGACCCTGCTACTGCTGTCCAGATTTATGCCTCAGCTTTTATCCCACCAGCTATGTGACATGTCCAGGGAACTATTTATCTGCACCGCAAGCACCAGCTATTTGATCTACTCTTAAAGGAGATTTTTTTTTGTTCCTAAAATATTTTCCCTTCCCAACACTAGGTTTGCAAGTGTGTATGCAACAAGAGGAGCCAACCGGATAGGACGTGTGTACAAAAAGGCTATTTTTAGGCAATTCACAGATGACACTTACTCCCAGGAGATCCCCAAAGCAGCGTGGCTGGGGTTCCTCGGGCCAGTCCTGAAGGCAGAAGAAGAGGATGTCTTTATCATCCATCTAAAAAACTTTGCTTCCCGCCCATACTCTGTGCATCCGCATGGAGTCTTCTATGACAAGGACTCCGAAGGTAAAAGCTGGTTTGCCTTTTCCTCTCCTTTTCCCCTGGAGTAGCTAATGTAATGACTAAAAGTTTGTCTGAGTATTTATGGTTCTGGCCATTGACATCAGAGGACTCTAGATCACCCTCTCATAAACTCAACAGTAATTGCAGCTGATGACTAAAAGCAGGACATCTCTTAAAACTTTTTGCCACAAACCTTCCATGCCTGGAATAAATCCAGTACTGAAACAGGTTAGGTAGGTCTTTTTTTTCCTGAATTATTTTCCTGAACTGTAAGTCACCAAAGCATCTTCCCTCCTTTCTTCCACTTCTAGCCTGTTTGAATGGATGCAATTCTTCTAAGCAAATATTTTGCTCTCTATAGGGCTACAACAGGCATGATTTAATTTTCAGAATCCCAAACCTATGCACGTATATTTTAGTTAGAGGACTGTGTGGATTTGCCTACATTCATTACTCTCATCAGTTTTCTGTGAGAAGATACACAACAGCTGATAAAATGTGTAGATGACTGATGAGAATAAAGGGCCAAGGAAAAATTAGAGCCTGTTAATGAATTTTTAAAGCTTTATCTGTGATAAATAATTGATTTTAAGTCTCAATTTTTTTATGGTTTTACCAGAACTTTTGAGTTTTTCACGATTTCTCAGTGATTCTGTGTTTGTGAGTGCTGATATAATTTAGAAATCTGTGATAAAATAGAATAAATTACACATTTATTTAAGGAAAACAGTTAAGGGGGGGGCTAAAAGCTTCCTTTTTCTTTTAATGTATTAGGAGCACTTTACCCTGATGGAACTGGCGGTAAAAGCAAAGAGGACGACTTTGTTGTTCCTGGTGGAAATTACACGTACACATGGCCAGTAAGGAAAGATTATTCCCCAACTTTGGCAGACTCAAACTGCTTGACTTGGATTTACCATTCTCACATTGACACACCAAGAGATATTGCATCTGGTTTAATTGGGCCACTGCTGGTTTGTAAAAAAGGTACTGAGCTAGAAACTCTGATAAAGCAAGCCCCTCTGCCAAGCTTGGCATCTTAACAGTCATTTTTACTTACAGGTATAAACATGATGGTCTAGAGTCTATCCCTACATAGCCCATAAAAAAGGGGCAAGGAATAGCTGGGCCATTCCAGGACCATCCCAGGGTAGGTATTGTAGCTCTGGGACAACCCCCTTCCTGCTCCCCTTTGGCTTCACAAAAGATTTGCCTCAGCTGGTGGAGGGACTGCAGCATGCTCTGTGGCCAGCCAGTCATGGCCAAGACCAAAAATAAATGTTCCCAAACTAGGATCATTTCAGGACAAGCAAAGGACTCACTGCCCAGGAAATGAAATCAGGGCCGGGCGGGTGACTTTGGCATTGGCATTTACATATTTGAAACCCTGATGTTCTTTGTCATTTTTTCCCCATACAGACTATGTATTTATTTTTGCTCACAAGTTGTATATTACAACCATGCAGGGATGTGTGCTGAACAACAGAGGTGACAGCCTGTACTTTATAACCTGCTAATTTTGAGCTGGAGCCATCAGGGACTACGTACCAGCCCTCTCCCCTCTACAGCTGAGCCATCACCCCCTCTCCCCTGGGCATGTGTAACCCTGCCACCTCTTTCCAGTACCTCCCACAGTACAAAATCAGCCCCAATTTTATATACAGAACATATAAGTGAAGCAGTTTTTATATATGAAGAAGAGAAATACTTCAAGGTTGAAAGGACAGGCCTAGTCTCCAGCTTAACTCACGTAATTAAAATGTCTCATATTTTTATTCTCCTGGAGAGACTTTGAAATCTGCAGAACTGCCCAAACATGTGAAACTGAGCCGATAACTATGCAATAATACATGAAGCTAGGAGATAGCACATTCAAAATGATCCTAGCCTGAAAGGCCAGGTTATCTGCATGTTTGGTCTTGAATTCATCAAGATGGGTATCTGCATGATGCTACTGCTGTAGTCCTCCATTCAGTGGTGATGGGTGGCTCTGTACAGGACTGACAGCAAGGTTCTGAAGCTCCCTCCCATAGGAGATAAGGGAAGCAAAGGTTTTCATGGTTTCAGAGGTAGACTGGATGATTAGATGAAGTCTAAATGTGCCAACGGTTAATAATAAACTACTCAGTATTGCTACTCCTATAGTCTCAGGTTGTTCCCCAAATGGTCACTCAAATAATGATATTGAACTTAGCTTGAATAGATTATACTCATCTTGCCTTCAGACTTTTTAAATTTAAGAATCTAGTCCTAGATAATTGCCCAGACTTTCTTGTTAGTCTATGGAGAGTGAGCCAGATGGCCATTCTGAACATATGGTTCTCCAGTCACTTCAGTGCAACAGAAATGTAAGCTAACACTTGTCTCTCCTTAATTCCAGGTAAAAAAAAAAAAAAATCCCTGGTTTCTGACTGGATGAGGCCCATGCACTGGCTCGCTGTGTAGGCACACAGATGCTAACGCTGACTAAAGCACAGGGTTGGGTGCAGTGGGCCAAAGATGGGGAAAATGGGACCATAGATATTGGCAGGTACTTGCGCTTATGTCATCTCAAAGAGATCCTGAAATATCAGCTTGACTTAGTTGAGATGAACTGCCTTCTGGAGGCACTTGTCTGTTCAAAGGCTGTTGGAGGGGGACATCTTGGACATTTCAAGATGTCTTAGAAGAACAAAATTAGGAGATCCATCCTGCCCTGTAGATCACAGACAGAGCACCACATTTCCCTGAGTGCTCCAAAGTTATTGTCACTTTTAAATTCAATCCCCTCCAAGGCTTTTTTTATCACTTTCCTTTTTGTTTGCAATTTAGGAACTGCAGATGAGACCTCAATAGAAGGGACTGGTGCTGCTAATGCTTTTGCCCTGATGTTTAGCATTGTAGATGAAAACTTCAGCTGGTACCTCGATGAGAATATAAACACCTTCTGCTTAGAACCAGCCACAGTTGACAAAGAGGATGAAGGTTTCCAGACCAGCAACCGAATGCATGGTGAGGAGGACTCTTGAGCAATTGCTGACTTACAGCAGTGACTGGGGTCTTTTCATTTCAGTAGGACTTTCTGTCCCTTGTGATGTCTCTCCTTTATCTGTATCAGCAAGGAATGGGTCAGGATGTTGAAATACCGTGTTGATAAATAGCCTCTCCCTGAATACAGCACAACACACTGGTTTGCAGAAAGGAGACTTGGCTTTCATGCCCAGCTCTGCCATTTGTTTAGCATTTTATCTTAGGCAACAGATTTAAGCCATTTGGTGACTCTTTAACCAGCTGTGAAAAGAGAAAAGCAAGCTGTGGAGCACTTTGAGATGTGTATATTGGAAAAGTGCAGTGTTTCTCAAAGGGCCTTGTGGATGGTGGGCTGGCTGGTAGAACCACTCCTGCCCTTCAGAGATCCATTGGCCAATAGTACTTTGTGCCATTTAGAGATCTGTGTAAGAATTTAAATCCAGATATTTCTCTGTATTCTGGTTGTTCTATGGAGCGTAGGAGCTAAAATATTTTGCAAAATATGAGTCTCATTCTCCTTGTGTCCTGATGCATTTTCAGGTGGGGAAGCTGATGAGGAGAGAACTGACTAGACTGATTTGAATGATATCATAATTTTCAAATCTAAATTGCTTAAACTTGGCATATAATGGTATATTTATGACTCAGAATAAGAGGAAGTAGATTTCAGACATGCTAAATAGCTGCAAAACAAGTTAATTTCATTATCAGGCCTTTTTGGTGATGACTTGGCCTTTGCACCATCTTGATATCACCCAGGCAGTTTTTCACAGACCCAGCCAGAGAATTTGGGCCATTTGATCATCCAGAGCTGTAAGCTGTATGTTCAAAATATTACCCTTCTTCAAGGAGCTTGTGAGGGCCTTATTCAGTATGGATGTTCAGACAACTTCTTTTCTGGACCAGGAAAGGATTATCCTTAGAAATGGGGTCAGAGGCACTTGGCACTTCTCTTTCATCTCTCATAAAGTCTCATGCTTCTGTTTTTAGCTATTAATGGTTATATTTACGGCAATCTCCCCGGCTTGGAGATGTGTGCTGACACTTCCATGTCCTGGCACTTGTTTGGCATGGGAAGCGAGATAGATATCCACGCTGCATACTTCTATGGCCACACATTCACTAGCAGAGACCAGAGGGCAGACGTCGTCGGTCTGTTCCCAGCAACGTTCATCACAGCGGAGATGACTCCTGGGAGCCCCGGGAGGTGGCTGATAACGTGCCAGGTTAATGAGCACTTACGAGGTACGCTGCTATATATCTCTGATCCTTTCAGAAGTTCCAGCCTGTATTATGCTTGGAAAAGAAAACTGAGAGATGTTTCCAGGGGAAACAAGATTTGACACTTTTTTTTTGTGACTAACTGAACAATTTGGAACTATTTCACCAGATAAACATAATGAATATAAGTTAAGTCACCAGTGGAAATTATACATGTTGGGCCAAATCTTCAGCTAGTACGAATGACTTATCTCTGTAATTCATATGAGGAAGGCTTGCTAGACCCAGTGCTGACACCACACTATGTAAACTGAAGATTTTGATGAGCAATAAGAGAAGCCTTCGTCATCACTCTTTGTTGTAGATAAGTACTTGCACATAAAGAAAAATCACACCAGCTGAGCACTTCATAGCATTTTCCTTTACAGAAACCAGACAAAAATTTGCAGTGTTTTCAGAAACCTTTATGTGAAGGAGTTTGATGGTGATGTTGTGATATTTGTGTGGTGTGAAAGCCTGAAAGCATGTATCATAAACTAGGTCTCACGACAGCAAGCAACGTATAATTATCATATCAGAGAGGAGTTGGGAGAATTTTTACTTCTAAGAACTTGCACATTGATTTCAGAGGGATTTGTATCAGACAAAGCAGACCATTCTGGCAAGCAACAAATATCTTCAGTGTGGTAATAACCAGCCTCTATTTCAATGAAAGTCAAGCAGAGATTATGTAATTTTGCACACTTCAGGAGGCACTTGGACCCCTAAAATCATTCTACTATTCTTATTAGAATTCCTTCTATTAAGGAATTGCGTAAATAAGCCCACTAAAGAGTGTCATTGTTGTCAGTGGGTTTCACCTGTGGCATAAAGTACCACCTTGCAAGAGAAGGGTGCTAGCATCTGGCCCAGTATTGGCAGAGGAAGTCCTTAAAAACAGAAATTTACCTTAGTAATTGTTTCCAATCCATGTAGCTCCGAGAGAGTTTAGAATGTGCATTTGTATCCATGAGATTGTTGACCCTGTAGCTGGCCAAGGACCGCCTCCAGATTCTTTCTCCTCCCAGGTGGCATGGAAGCGTTATATGATGTCCAGATCTGCCAAAAACCCCTGTCTCGGCCTTCACCACTGAGTCACAAGAGGAGATATTACATCGCTGCTGAAGAAGAGCTCTGGAATTATGGACCTGACGGTTATGATAAATTCACTGGGCAGGGTTTAAACGCCACTGGCAGGTAAGCTTTCTTGTCCTCTCCTGTTGTGCTTTAATTTCAGCAGGCTGAGTGAGACTTCCCCAGTGATTCACCAGGGCTAGGTCCTGCACTGTTATTAATTTTAATTGAAAGGGGCAGGGAGGAATGGATTTAAACAACCTTGTCAGGAAGTTAGATTCATAAGTGCGATGCCTGGAGTTGCCTTCTGGAAGCACTTATCTTGCTCCATCAAGTCCATGGAGAAAGTGAGCCCCAGTGAGGTGTGCAAAGTTCATCAGAGTTAATGACTATACAACGAGGCTCCTCAGGCAGCTTTCATACTTGCAATCGGTGTATTTCAGAGGTGCCATAGTGGCAGATTTTTTCCCCTTGTTGTTACTGATGAAGGTGAATTGTATTACAGTACCTCCCAGGAAAGCTAACGAGGATGAGAGACACATTGGGCACAGGTAATGGCACAGATCTTGCCCTAAGATAGTTAGAGGTAAGTTGACACAGATATGTCCCTAAGTAAATTGGGGTTAAACACATGAAAGTCCAATGCACAATGAATGTCCATTTGTTAACTAATTTATAATTGTAATTCAGACCAGTAATATCTCCCTTTGTCTGCTAGAAAAGTGTACACAAACTACTGACTTTGGGGGTAATTTCTCCTGTGTTTGGAGTAATAACTTTATCTGAAGTGGAGGATTCTGCCTGAACCTCCAATTATTTAACCAGTCCAATTTGTTAATTCCACAGTGAATCTGCAATATATTTCACACAAGGGACTGACAGAATAGGAGGGCAATACTGGAAAGTTCGCTATGTGGAATATACTGATGCAACATTCAGTAAGAAGAAGATTCGGTCAGAGGACATGAAGCACCTGGGAATACTTGGTACAGTGAATATTTTCCCTTCCTGGCGTTACGTTGGGTTTGAATGTAGATCCATTTGGATCCAGAGGGGAATTTTGTGCATGCAGCTGCCTGTCAGCCCTCTCTTACTTAGACGGAAATATGTTAGAGGGTAGTTCTTCTAACATCTTCCCTCATTCTCTTCTTTTAAGGCCCTGTTATAAAAGCTGAAGTGGGAGATACAGTGCTAGTTACTTTTGCCAACAAAGCCAAAAGGAGCTATAGTATTATGGCTCACGGCGTAAGCTTCAGCAAGCTGTCGGAAGGTGCTCCCTACTTAGATGGTGAGTTTTGACTGTACTGCTGTATTGTCACATATGAAATACCTGAGTCTAAAGATCTCCCCTTGCTCTGAGGTTTGCCCTTTTTGTGGACACTAAGGCACAGAAGGGACGATTTCATTAGTTTGTACCTACTCTACGTGTCCCAACCCATGGAACTCCCCAGTCTGCCAATGTGCTGGTTCTTCCCCTTGGACATGTGCCAGACAAGGCATCTAACACTAGCTGAGATCCATGCTGAGCAAAAGTCACCAGCCCAATCCAATCTATCGTAGTTCTAATCTAATATCACTCAACTGCAGTCAGTGAATCTCCTCTGGACATGCTCCAGAATTATGAGGCTTAGGACCTGGCATGATGCCGCTGCTGAGTCTTTGGATGTGGCTATCCACATGATCTGGGTTGCTTCACCCCTGACTCTCTAATTCAGGTTGGCATTGCCCTTGCTTCACTGTCAGGATAGTCAGTGTCGGAAGCAGCTTTTATCTGATTGACCTGGAATGTGAAGCAGTGATAATCCTTATTAATCCTCATAAATACAGAAACGCTGAAACAGAGCATTTACCAAAGGCTTCCTCTCATTTTGTGCAAGGATCTTTATCATCTAAGTTTAATCATTAAATGTTAAACATCATGTTTACGTTGTAGGTATCTTTTTCAGTCAGTGACAAGAAACAAACCCTTCAGTGGGTGAGAAGTCCCATTTACTTTGAACACCTATTTTAGGAGACAAGAGATCACCCTCTGGAGATGTGTGTTCTGTCTCCATCAACTACAGAAGTCTAGAGTTTGAGTAAGGGACTAAGCTTTAGATGGCTCAAGTAAGGTGAGGTGAATCCATCCATAGTGTCTACAGAAATAATATTGTGACCTCAGAAAAAGGTTTTGCTGCATTTGCAGCACTGAAAAGACAGGTAGGTTTCTTGTTGTCTAAATTGCTTTGCTTCCACTACAACTCATCTGAAAGAAACTCATGGGACATAATCCCTCTTTTGAGAACTGTGCTAAGAGAACTAGGTCAACATGTAAAACTCACAACATCATACAGTACCGTCAATACAAAAAGCTTTATTAAATTCTGTTGCCTCTAGTTGCTGACCTTGCAACATCACAAATTTTGCCAGCAGGCCCCAATGCATCATGGAATAACTGGCTTGAGTTCAGCCTTGAAGTTATCTGCACACATCCTAACACCACCCATGTCAGATGTAGTTGATGGAAGAGCAGCTTCCCTCTGCTCGCTGTCTTGTCATGATTTCATTTGACACTCCCCGGTAATAGCACTCATCGGCATTGCACCCTTTGGTGTGGAGAAAAATCAAACCAAATGTGTGGCACACCTCTGGGTCTTTGGAGAGGAACCTGACTCCAGATTCATCAGGAATCTTTCTGCCTCTTATTCTCTCTTTGTAACCCTCCTGTCTTGGATTTCCATCATACCCACCTACAGGTGTATATTGGTACAGCCTCTATAGGGGCTGTAGGTTCCCACTGAAGGTAAATGATTTTTAAAAGGCTGTGCAATGTCTGAGTGCAGCATATCATGTGAAAATAATGTACATAAACATACTTACAGACATCTACATCTTTTTTTCAGTTGTGCTTTTGGGAAATACTCTTCCATGTTGCATTTGATAGTTGTCCATTCTCAGAGGGTTTTCACCCCAAAATCAGTCGTCTTCTCTGCATTCAGCACTGTTGCACAATGAATTCAGTAGCATCAGATTGCTGTTGCAGGAGTGCTGTCCTTCGTACTGTAGTTTGTGGCAAATAGTATGTGTTTAAATGTAATATTGATATTTGCACCTGTGTCTAAGTTTCCAAGAGGATTCTCTTGGATTACTAACGAGGATTGCTGGATTGATGCTGTCTGCTGCTGCCAGACACATCTGACCATGCTGAGAAAATCCAGTCAGTGGGTGCCTAACCATTAAACAAAATTTCCTGTTTGATCTTCCTCATAGCAAAGACCAAAAAGGTTACTGAGCACTTTTTTTTTTTTCTAAAAAGGGTGCAGGGCTGACCCCTTTTTCTAACTTTCCTTCCAAGTTCCTTTTGTAAGTCCTCTCTGAGTGGATATCAACACTCTTTTACAGTGACTATATTACAAGAGTGGTTACTACATCCACGTCACGCACAGCAGCAGGCAATGGGCAAAATCCTTTAGAAGTAACTTCTATAAACAGTAGCAGCAACTGCCCTCTGGAGACTCTGACAGAGGTTCCTATGCATTGCTACAAAATCAAAAAGAAACAATTACCAGGATCAGATTTGGTTTGAATTTCTAAACAGGCACAGCTGCAGCTCTGCTCACTGATGTAATTGCTTTGTTGGTGCTTAATGAACAGCCGTCGTCTTGTCTTTGTCAGTGGTTAGTGCCACAGATGAATCCCATAAAAGAACAGATAAGCTAGAAATATTAGAGGAAGCCATTTAAGTGCAAGGGTGAGCTCTGTGTGTCTTGTTTGATTGAATCCAGATAATCCAGAGAGTGTCAGAAGGTGCCTGGGTGAAGTAGCTAAACTTGTTCTGTGGGGAATGGGCTCGGTTGTCCTTATGGGACAGGCCTCTGTTGAGATCTCCAGACTATGGGATGGTGCTCAAGCTGTGGCTGCAAGGGGGAGCTTGTCCACAGAAATCATAGAATCACAGAATCATAGAACAGATGGGGTTGGAAAGGACCTTTAAAGGTCATCTAGTCTGACCCCCTGCAAGGAGCAGGGATATCTCCAACCAGATCAGGTTGCTCAGAGCCCCGTCCAACCTGGCCTTGAACATTTCCAGGGATGGGGCATCCACCACCTCTCTGGGCAACCTGTGCCAGTGTTCCACCACTCTCACTGTAAAAAATTTCTTCTTTTTATCTGGTCTGAATCTACCTCCCTCGAATTTAAAACCATTACCCCTCATCCTATCACAACAGGCCCTGCTAAGGAGTTTCTCCCCATCTTTCCTATCAGCCCCTTTTAGGGACTGGAAAGCTGCTATAAGGTCTCTCTTGAGCCTTCTCTTCTCCAGGCTGAACAGCCCCAACTCTCTCAGCCTGTCCTCATAGGAGAGGTGCTCCAGCCCTTGATCATCTTCGTGGCCTCCTCTGGACTCTCTCCAACCCAGCTACTGCTTGTATTGAGGAAGACAAAACCACCCTATAACCTTGATGTTTCTCAATTTTCTCTCTGCAGGCTACCTGAAGCCAGGATCCCACGTTAAGCCAGGTGAAACCTTCACATACAAATGGAGGGTGCCTGAAAATGGAGGCCCAACAGAGAGTGACCCCCCATGCTTGACCTATTTGTACTACTCGGCCACTGATGCCGTCAAGGACACCAACTCAGGCCTTGTGGGGCCTTTGCTGGTCTGTCGGAAGAACACGCTGAATCACGATGGGACACAGGTGCCCAACATGAACATCTGCCAGGGTGGTGCACTGGGAGGGGTTCCCATATGGGCCAATTTGCCCAGTTCCCAGCTCAGTTTTAAGAGATTAAACAAAGATAATTCCTCAAGGTAAAAGCTGACCTAAGGGGATGGTTAGGAAGATGAAATTGTCATCCTCAGTATTCTGGCTCGTCCCTAGGTTTTCCATCTTTTCTATGCACTTTCTAGCAATGAATCCATCTTTCCATTGTAAGAAGGTAACAGTCACTTTATTTGTTCTTCTGGCTGATGGAAGAGTGCCAATCCCTGTCTCTACAAGGACATAAGAAGGCAGCTGCAATTTTGGGAGAAAATTATTAAAAAAAAATAATTTTTACTCAGATATTCTGCGCAGACATTGTTTTTAATGCCTTGTATTTCTTCCTTGCTGCAGAAAGGAATAGACAGAGAATTTTACCTTCTCTTTTCAATCTTTGATGAGAATGACAGCTGGTATCTGAACAAGAATATTGAAGCATTTACTGGAGACCCTTCAAAAGTAGATGAAAATGATGCAGGTTTCAAGGAATCCAACAAAATGCATGGTATGAAATATCTAACATCTGTTAATGATACCTTTTCTTCAGTCATATTAGGAAGACGAGATGGCAGATTTTATCATCATTTGTAGCTGACTGCAGTGCACTGAAGTGCATGTAGGAACCTCAGTCACAGTAGTCATGAGTGCATCCACCTACCAGCTACACCTGGAGAAAGGGAACAGGGTGCAACTTTTAGATACAACACTTGGGTCTATAAAATGGCATAATGCCAGAGTCAGGCAGGAATTGCAGAACAGGCCAATGTACACTGGTGATTTAAATGTCCCTGCTGACCCCTGCACTGACTCAGACAGTGAAGGTCCAGCCACTCTGCCCTGCCAGCTCCCACTTGGGCAGTGGCGACCTCCGGCAGAGGAGAGGTGAAGACTAGGGGAATGGTCAATAATATTTTAAAAAAATAACTTCTGGAGGTAAGTATCTGACTTCAGCATGGATCTCTTCCAAGTTATTCCTGACATGACAGACTTGAGCAAATCGCATAGCATCTCTTTGCTTTAGTTTTCTGAAGAGCATTGAGAATATATATTGTTAGAGAACCCCGGGGTTTCCTGGACCCATCTATTTTATTCTTCCATTATGAGGCAGTATCTCATGCTAAAGTTTCCTGATAAGATATGTGCCCAGCTTAAGTGTCAGGCACTGGTGTCATCCAGTGCTACCTTTGCTTCACAAAATGCCCCTTTAACTGACACCATCGCTTGCTGAGTTGCGAGTCTCTTGCTGGGGAGGCAGAGGGAGGTTCTGTGATGACCTTCCACTGACCTGCTGCTAACTGGACTCTTTCTTTCTCCTGCAGCTGTCAACGGCTACCTGTTTGGGAACCTGCCAGGCCTGGCCATGTGCAAGGACGACAAGGTCTCCTGGCACCTCATCGGGCTGGGCAGTCACTACGACATGCATGGGGTTCATTTTCAAGGAAACACCATCGACCTGAGAGGAACAACAAGGGATGGGCTGGCCTTGTTTCCTCATTTATCAGGGACAGCACTGATGCAGCCAGACCGTGTGGGTATGTTCCTGAGCTTATCTTGGTGGTGTGGCATGTGCAGAAATCAAGCAGCCAAAATAACAGTTGGTGAGATGCTCTGCTCTGCACAAGGGAGCCTGAAAGTGTGGGGACCACAGGGACCTGGTGTAGCTGAAAAATTCAGGCTGGGCTACTTTCCTGGCAAGGTGCTGTCAATCAAATATGTATGTGCACCAAAGAGCAGAGGCTCTGATGACCTTGGATAGGCAGAGCAGCAGGCAGACAGCTAATGGGATGCTCACAGAATTTCCATGACCCTCAAAATAGGTTTTTTTTTAAAAAAAAAAACCCAAAGATAATGTTCTCTGCTATGCAGATAGTTAGCATCATTTAAGGTATTTTAGGACTTCAATCATATTTAGTCTTTAGGACTTTTTTCAGAAGCATATACATAAAAGATACTTTTAATTCTCATATATAATCAAATGATACATTCTTCAAACTCAGAGGGGGTGAATTGTTTGTTGGAGACAGCAGATAAGCTTCATGCCTAAGAGCACTTTTCTTTACATCGGTGCAACCCCGTTTAAATCAATGGAGTCATCAGAGTTGTGCAAGGCTATGCCAAGGGCCATCCTTGGCCGGAGCACCTGGTGGAAATATCTGTTGGCCTTGGGTGCATGCCAGGTTAGACCTCCAGTGCTGGTGTCTATAGAACAGCAGACTCTTTTCTTATGCATATCCCACACATTTCCACTATCCGTCATGAAACTGCCCTGCAGGGCTCACGCTAAACAATATGTTCTAGGAGATTATTAATTTTTGCCAGCTAGCCTTCTACTGGCAATAATGGAAACTGAAAGAATTATTAGATCTTTAGTATCACCAACACCTGTGATTTTCCTTAACTGCATGTTATTTTACCTTTTTGATAATTTTTGCCCTAGAAGCACAAGGGATGGACTGAAATACAATCTGGACAGAGCTATGCTTCTAATTTTGATTCTGTCACTGACTCACATACAAAGCAGCTGTGAAAGTTCTTTCCTCCTTCATAAGAGTGCTGGCAGGTGGAGCTATGCAAGACTACATTGTGGTCAGCTTCTGTTTGTGTAAACGGGAAAAAGAGTACAAATGTTAAAATCTGCCCACAGACAAGTGAAAAGATGCTCCCACTGTCACTGCAGCCTTTGACCACCAGAGCCACGGAAAAGCTGGTCCGTGGTTTGGCCGTTCATGGAGGAAGAGTGAAGGGTCAAAGAGTTGCAGCTTTACCTCAGTCATCTTTATACCATATAGGTGCATATAAACAAATGGTTATAAGCAGCATCTTCCCTTTTGTTACGGCATCCTTGTATGATGGCTCTGTATCTGTATTGCAAAGTCTCTAAGAGGCCTCCATTAGCCTGAGAGCCTCATGCACCCAAGGCTGGCACAGCAGCTCTGTGCTCAAGGACAAGAAAATGGCATCTCTGAAATACACACCTTGTTTTTCTTTATTGGTGTTTGCAATGCACACTCCTCCTACCTCTTCTCATGCTCCCTGTGGGCATGGGCAGCACTGGTGAAGGCTTACTGGCAAGTTTGTTCCTGCTGCCAGGCATCTAATGGATTGCTTTTCAGACCTCCCTTGGCTAAGCTGATCTAACTCAAATAGTTAGAAGCAATTTATGGAGATTTTTGAGTGAAGATGGAGCAGGCTACTCTTTCTGATGGAGCAAAAAGTTACTTGCTGGCTTACAGATTTCCATTCAGGTCTGCATTCACATTTGGCTTTTAGTTGAAGAACCTGTTGTAATGTGGGAGTTACAGGCCACAACCCTGCAGTGTCTTACATGTATGTTTAGTCTTGTGTGTGAACATCAGCCTGAAACCCCATCTTCTCATGTCTTGGTACCACAGAGCGTACGGTGACTAAAGGAGATGATTGGTGCGTATCCATTTTACCAGCTGGTTTCTCCTTCAGTTCCCTTAATTTTTCAAAGTCAGCAAGCTCTGAGTGATATAAGCATCCCCTTGCTTGGCTTTCCATACAGCCTCATGGATTAGGTTTCTTTCAAAACAGATAAGAGAAGTACAAGGCAGGGGACCTAATTTGCCATGCTGCTTTTAAAAGTTTTTTTAAATTGCCTGAGTCTTATGTGCTTTCCTTTCCAGGCACATTCAAAGTGGTTTGCAGGACTTTTGATCACTTTGTTGGTGGGATGAAGCATCTCTATGAGGTCAGCAGCTGCCGTAATACCACCCGAGCCCAGCAGCAGCATGGAGCCATGAGGCTCTACTACATTGCTGCAGAGGAG
Organism: Tetrax tetrax; assembly: GCA_009806455.1. Lineage (NCBI taxonomy): Eukaryota > Metazoa > Chordata > Aves > Otidiformes > Otididae > Tetrax > Tetrax tetrax. The sequence goes on from WHYT01017313.1 coordinate 302,843, forward strand.
GTGGAGTGGGACTACGCCTCAAATAAGAGCTCGGAACCAAAGATTTACAACGTCAGCAGCAATGAGGAAAGGTACCCAAAGCAAAAAAAATGCTTGTGCACACAGGCACACTCATAGCAGAGGGGCAACTTAGAAGCACCTGTTCATGAAGCCAGCCATGTACTTTTTAGGAGGCACTCTTTGCCAAACAAAATAAGAGAAAATGTATTTATAAAGAGGCAACCTCTCAGACTAGACTAGCTCATAGGCAGCATGTTCAAATGTTTACATCTCAGAGTGTCTTGTCATGCTGTTGAACCCAAGAAGTCTCTAAATTCATGTGTGCTCCAGCCCTGGCTCAACCCTATACTGATGCCCCCACTCCCTTCCTCACTCTCCCCAGTCTCCCCATCCCAGTGCTCCAGTTTTCATGGAGAAGAAACCTAAGTACCCATCCCAGACATGAGCCCCTGCAAGCAGTGCAGATGCATTAGGGAGGTGCTGAGCCTGCTTCACTGCAGCGCAGTAGCCCCTGGCTCCCCTGGAAAAGTCAGATCACAGGGGAATCTCATCTACCCTGCACTGTGCTAGGGGATAAAAAGCACATGCAGAAGATAAGCATTTCAGATCATATCGCAGAGAGAGATCTCTGAGACCACTTTGGTGAAAAGAAAAAGGAACAGCGAGCATGTCTTAAAAAAAACCAAAACCCTTAGAAAAAGTCATTGGGAAAAACCTCTAAAGAGGAAGAGTATGGTGGAGTCAGTAGGAAATATACCTGAAGAATTGTAGGTGATGAAGAAATGTGTTTAAACAAAATATTAACTCCAGTATTGTCAAAAGATTGCTGTTACACATGTGCCATATTACTAGAATAAGCAGTATTCCTGCTTTTTTTTTTTTTTTTTTTTTTTTTTTTTTTTTCTTCTTTCATTTAGCATGTTGTTAGGCAACTTTGTTACTCCCCTGCCAGTGGCACCTTGGAGATGAGCTGCTGGGAGACAGAGCTGCTCTCAGCAGCGGATGAGCGCCCTCCTCCACGGCTGGTGGTGGGTGTCCTTGGCCAGACCCCACCCAAGCAGCAGCAACAGACTGAGGGTGACTGCGCAAACCCGGAGGGCACAAAATCACCCTCTGCCAAGTGCAGAAGGGAAAATACACTTCTTTATCTCTATGCTGGGAAAGCATCCAGCCCCGCGCAGTACATAGCAAGAGGAGGGCAGGGTAAAGCAGCCCCTTCTTATCTGAGATGATATTGCAAGGTTAGGCTTTGGTTATCATCTTCCTGTGGCTGACTAACAGCCAAGATAGCAAAATCAGTCATCGTGGTGAGAGGATTCGGGTTTGCAGGGACCTGCAGTACCTTCCGTTGGCACAGAGGATGCAGCTGGAGAGAGTGGCCAAACCCACTCTGTGCTTCAGCTTCATCTCTGCTCTGACAGCTCTGGTGAAGGATTTGTGTTCCCAAAAGTTTGCAGTGAGGGCAACACATCCCCAGCTTTACCTGTTTGAAGAGGGTGTGCATTTAGTGAGGATGATCACTGTTACTGTTTGTTGTTTAAAATCTCTTACAGCACCCAGGGCTTCACATCAATCAGCACATTGGACCAAGCCATATATTCTTATCACATCTATTGTGAATAACACAACAGTTACGAGCCTTTACATATGCACGGTTTAGAGCTTTTGATTTTTGCCTTTTTATTTTGCAGCTATGGGCGTATTTTTCTGAGCCAAGCGGAAGATCTGATCGGTTCAAAATACAAGAAGGTGGTTTACAGGGAGTACACCAATGGCAACTTCACACAGCGCAAAGTGAGGACGGAGGAGGAGGAACACTTGGAAATCCTGGGCAAGTAGCTCTGTCGGCTCACAGACTGAACCTGATAAGTGGGAGGATTGCTTTCCAAAAACAGTTTTTCCAGTTTTATTAACATGGAATAATGAGTTCTTAAGGAGTAAGGGAGGTTGCAAAACGAGCAATTCCAGGATTCACCTTAACATCAGAGCATGTAACATGGTGGAGGCTCTTGTAGATAGATTAAGTCAATAATAAGTCTGGATTTGTATTTGAAATTGGGCAAGATGAAATGTTGTGCATGTCATAAAATAACCATTGGCTTATGTTTTTTATGGGATGAGAAGTGGGCAACAACTGGTCATAAAGTAGGCAACACACTCTAGGAATTCAGAAAACTGAAAAAAAAATAGTTTAAAAAAAAAACATTACAAGTTTAAGAAATAAAAATTTGAGAGATACAAAAAAACATTCACAAAAGTTTTCCTTAAAAACAATCTGTCCAAAGACCTGTTTCCAGAGTGAACTGTTCTTCTCATTGACTGAAAAGAAAAAAAGATTATTTATATATATGGAGCTTTTCATCAGCTGAGATAACAGAATGATGTTCTGATGGCTTCACTGAAAGAACAGAAAAGCCTGAGGGTTTTGAGAAAGACCACGGCTCCTTTCCTAGGCCAACTTATTGAAAATCTGCTAAAATTCAGAAAAGCAGCATTAATCACTAGCATCTCCTGTTTTAATCCAGGGCCGTTACTCCATGCCGAGGTTGGTGACTCTGTATTGATCGTATTTAAGAACAAAGCCAGCAGGCCTTATTCCGTAAGCGCACATGGTATAGAAGAGGTGGGTTGTGAAGAGCAACCTGAGACACCAATTACCCTTCCTGGTAAGGATGTTCTTTTTTTTTTTTAAAAATTTGAGCTACAAAGACCATACATAAAAGCATTTTAACACATGAATGACAATCCCTCCTTCAAGCTAACACATACCTATATGTTCTTCCAGACATCACACACTCAGAGTTTATTCAGATACGATTCTGTGTGGTTATACATGTAGGTTCTTGATCAAGTGAGCATGTTCAGGCAGAGAATGAACCTTTGCTCTTTCAGGGATAGAAACAGGAATGTAGTATCACCGGACAATCTCAAAAAAAAAACCAAACCAGAAGCAGGCATCTAATCATGGCACGAGAAGCATAAGCCAGTGCTGCATTTGCTCCAGATTGACACTCTAACAACATTTTAAAAACAGAAATTCAGTGATAGAGTTGCAGCTGGCAATGCTAACTCTGCCTCTTAATGTACACAGAATTGGCATTTGCATTCAGAGCTGATGCACAAAACGCAAAATGTATCTGTCGTGAATTAAAAGTCTTTGAATAAGTGTACCAAATATGCCTCAGTTTCTAATGAGGAAAATATTGGAAAATAGTTCTCACAATAATGCAATTTTTAATATAGAAAAATACCTGTTAAAATTTTTGTACTTCAGTTTCTATGTTGAGTTTTATATTCTAGGGGAAAGTCAAACCCCAACCCAGGCATTATAGTCAATCCAAAATGCACATACCTTTGCTTTCCATCACCCATGCAGTTTTTTTTCACAGTATTTATGAGATTCAGCATGAAAGCAAATGAAAACAAATTCTGATGTACTAAACCTCTTTGCAAGCTGAAGTTTCTTTCTTGTAAATAGCTGCATCGGTACAGTACAATCACACAGAATTTCATGGCCAAATGTGAGCCATAGTCTGCCGTGATGGAGTTTGATGAATGAATACTTGTGGTTAATATATTAAAACAAAAAAAAAGGGAGCTGGTTTATATGACTGTCTTGTTTTGCTGTTTGCTCCATGATGCTGTCGATGCTGTGTAGTTGACAGACGAGATGTAACACTGGGAACGCTACTGTCATGTCTGCTGTGTCCACATGGGAGCAGGCTTGGGATGAGTTAGAGGAGGGAAGGTGTCTGGTTTGACAGCAGGCCAAAGGAAAGGACTCTTCAGCAAGATCTAAGGACAGGCTTTTCCTTAGGACTTTGGAAGCAGCCGTTAACACAGAAAACAAGTCCCTCAAAACAAGAATAATTCTTGGCACTTCAGCCCCTACCACCGTCATTGCGAAATCCTCACTGTCTCGTCTTCCTAGGCCAGGCTGGACTGCTCACCCCAAGCTCCCCAGAGCCCATCTAGTCCTCCTGAATCAGTCATCAGTCAGATTTAAGTCCTGCAAATTGCGTTCCCGAGAGCACTGCCACCTCCTAAAGAGACTCTGGGTGGCATAGTAAAGAGATGCAGAGAGCAGATCCATAGCAGCCTAAGCCAAAACAGCTCTCAGCTATCACAGCTTTGTCTTCTCCCTGTCCATTCCTCCATTTACCTACAGCAAAAAGGGAGAACACATTGGTTTTCCTCTTGTTTATCAGTCTTTTCAGGGGTTATTCTTCATTCAAAGATAGGTATTCGATGCCATCTGAAGTGTTTCACATTTTAAGCAGAGTGGAAATTTTTCCATCTACAGCCTCCAAACATCCCGAACTGAGGAGTAAAAAGCAAGGAAGTGGTGAAGGACCATGGACAGGCCAGGCTCCCTTCTCACATCAGGCCCTCTAAAAAGGGGTGATGATATGGAGGTTAGACATAGGTGGATGACAAACTCTCCTCTGGTCTATGGCTCCATGGCATGAATGTCTCTGAGACTGAGGGGTTTCTTGTTCATGTTTTCTCTCCTATTAGTGTAGTGTTATGTCTTGAAAGCCTTTCTGATCTCTGTTGAAGAGCGTAAACATGTGCTGTAATGAACAGAAGGTGCTTGTCCTGTCAGATTAAATGATACTGCAACATCTACGTGAGACTCATATAGTATGAGTCACCATTTCTTTTTTTTTTTTTGTAGTTATTGCCGTACAATAAAACCCACTATTGCATGATCCATCAAAACAGTGTAGTAGCTCAGTTGGCACAAAACTAGACTCAGTCACTGCACAACCATTTAAGCTTGAAAACTCTCCTCTGCCCTGATGCCCATAGCTGTTGGCAGCTGTTTGGTTGTGACTGTACTAAGACCATGGCCAACAGTCGTGTGATTTCCTCAGTTACACACTATTCAAAGCCTCTAATACCCAGCTGCTCTTGGTAAAATTGTTCTCTCTATTTCAGGGGAAATAAACACCTACAGGTGGAACGTCCCAGAACGATCTGGCCCTGGTAAAACAGATCCAAACTGTATCACTTGGGTTTATTATTCAACAGTGAATTTTGTAAAGGTAACCAAGAAATGGTAATTAAAGATCACATTGGTCTGGATAAAGCATGCTGCCTCGCATAGCGTTTCTGAAATGATCCTGCTTCTCATTTATGCCAGGACCACAGGCTAGAGGAACAATTTACAGAGCTAGATGCTTCATTGTCTTTGATAACAGTTGCACATGCCTGGGTAATTCAATCTAGTGAAATCCCCAGGGATACCCATGGTAATGTGATTCCCTCCTTAAAGAACAGTTGAAGGGATTTTAAGTGAAGGCAAAGATTGCTTTGGTACATGCTTAGGGACATGTGGGGAAAGAGATCTCTTATTAGAGAGAGCAATGATTTTTTCTCATCTAATAGGAAAACAGAATTTAATCTTTATTTAATCTATAGTTAATCTGTACTATTTCATAACTGAATGAACTAGAAAATTTGTAATGCATATATTTATTTTATTTCAGGACACATACAGTGGTCTGATTGGGCCTCTCGTAGTTTGCAGAAAAGGAATTCTAGATGAAAGAGGTCTAAGAAAAGACATTGATCGTGAATTTACCCTTCTGTTCATGGTGTTTGATGAAAATGAATCCTGGTATTTGAAAGAAAATATTGAAACATACCTTCATAAGAATCCTGACCATTTTAATTCTACCAAGGACTTTGTAGAAGGCAACAGCAAGCATGGTATGTAGGACTTGGTGGCAGCAGCCAAGAGGACAGATGTTTATTTTTCACAGCCATTTTACGAAGACATTGGACTTAGCCTGCAATTACCCAACCATGTGACAACTTCATAAGCTGCAACTCTGAAAACTAAAAGATTTCATGTGGCCCAGCCAAGATATTTTTCTAATAATATAGTTTAATTCTGTTCTCATGGGAAGTGGTTGCCCTGTCAAACTTCCCTTGTCATTTGGGAGCTGCATTCCTTGCAGGTTTATTTAGTAGGAATGTAAGGAGGACATTTTAAAATTGTGCTTGTATTAGCAGACAACCCAAGAGCCAGGCAGCAAAGACTGGATGGGGACAGGAACATTTCTGACAAAGCAAACTCTTTCTTTCTACAGATGGTACCCATTTTAGGCAACAACTCTATTCTCTCTTTTCCCATGTAGCTTCTCTGCATAAATCCTGTTTCTTCAGGAGTCTGATCTCAACCAGTAAAAACCTACCTCATGCTTTTCAAGACAAAAAAAAAAAATGGTTGCTGCTGTGCATGTGGATGAATTGGAAATTGAAACAAAAATATGACTGTCTCCCTGCAATGGCAGCAGTCACCATGGAGAGCCCTTGCCCTGGCCACGTGTGCCTGTCCCCTCTCTGCCTGGGCACCCCTTCTCCCCAGAGAGAAAGTCAGAAGGGTGCCTGATGTAGAGGCTATCATCACCCATATCATGGCCAGTTATTAATCAGTCCTATTTTGTCATTCTTCCAGCAATCAATGGGAAGATTTATAACAGTCTCCTGGGCCTAACGATGAATGAAGGTGATAGGACAAACTGGTATTTGATAGGAATGGGAGACGAAGTGGATATACATACAGTTCACTTCCATGCACAGACTTTCATCTTCAAGGTTGGTAAAATTAATCAAAGTAAAACCTTTATAGTGTGATGGGAAATTCCTGAAAAAAAGTCCAGGTTCTAGCCTGGTTCTGCAGCTTGGGCACGGAGCCCTGGGCTGATGCTGAGGTCAGTGAGAGTTTTGTGTGTGAAGGAAATAAAAAGTTAATGAGATTCTTGAAAAGCTTCTGCCAATATGAGCATGTTATGAAACATGAATAAATGTCCCTATTAGAGGACATGATTAGGTGGGTAACATATATATATATTTACCCATGGGCATAAGGGAAGATACAGGGAGGAAATCAGAGCGAGTTATGCCTGCTTACGGTATGGTTTTATGCTGTGACAGCTCAATGCTGGCAGGACTGTCTGAAAAATCTATCTTTCAAAGAAATGCCCACGCTCAATCAGCACTTAAGGGATGTCTTAATTAATTGATTAAATGAGGAGTGTCCACGGACCTCAGTTTCCCCGGATGAGGTGTACTAGGAACATATAACAAGAAAGCATTTGAGCTGCCTTGAGGAGCTGAAAGCCTAACGGGAATATTTCAGTGCCTGTGGGGTATTTGAGGCAAGACTCTTAGGATGCTGGTTTTGCCTTGCCACAGACAGATAAGGACCACAGAGGAGACGTGTACGATCTTTTTCCTGGGACTTTCCAGACAATTGAACTCATAGCAGAAAACCCTGGAACATGGCTTCTGCATTGCCACGTAGCTGATCACATCCACGCTGGCATGGAGACCACCTATACCATCAATAAATCAGGTGCAGTATCAGAAACGCATCCTCAGGCGAGGTATCGCAGCAGATCGGATGGAAGGCAGGGAGGAAAGGAAGAGAGCCGATGTCAACGCTGCTCCCTGCACGCTGGTGGGAAGCACCTGTAAATTACTGCCAGGTCCAGTTAGCGTCATCTAGGGACAGGACAAACACCCCGAATGACATGGCAAGGACAGTAATCTGTGCTGCACTCTGCAACTTAAAAACAGCTGGTGCTTCACAAGAGCCCCTCTAAGAGTGGCAGCCTGTGGGCCACTAGTCACCCGCAGACGGTGCAGCAAACAGCTGCAAAGCTATTTTTTAGCCTTGCTGCACGTGGTGTGTGGGAGGGTCTGCAGACTGGCATGGAGCTGGTTCCTCCCTGCAATCACTGCTGGCTCATGGGGCTATTTGAGCTCTCAGGCAGAGATAGATACCAGATGCTCCAGAAAAAAAAATGATTGTTCATTCTGCCCAAGAAATAGGAGATCCTTCGGCTAAGAAAAGTTGGCAAACTTTTTTGGGTGGTGCTGCTCCATTCCACCACTTGTGAGTAAAGCCAGAAGTGCTTTGTGAGCCTCTCCACATCACTAAATAATTCACTAAACATCTGGATCCAGTGTCTCCTGCCTGGGTCCCTGCTGTGCTTGCTATACGCCTCTGCAGGGGCTGCAACAGCATTGGCAGGCACACGTCGTACTGGTAACCCTGTAGCAGCAGGATGACAAATGTAAAGCCAGACACAGCCAAAATACTCCTTCCTTGGACATGGTGAACTTATTTTATACCACATATTCCTTCGGGCTGTGAAACTTCAAATAAACAAACAAATGCAGAACTGAATCATAGAATCATGGAATAGTTAGGGTTGGAAGAGACCTTTAAAGGCCATCCAGTCCAACCCCCCTGCAAGGAGCAGGGACATCTCCAACCAGATCAGGTTGCTCAGAGCCCCGTCCAACCTGGCCTTGGATGTTTCCAGGGCTGGGGCATCCACCACTTCTCTGGGCAACCTGTGCCAGTGCCTCAGCACCCTCACAGTGAAGAATTTTTTCCTTATGTCCAATCTAAATCTACCCTCTTTTAGTTTAAAACCTTTACCCCTTGTCCTATCCCTACAGTAAGTAGTGAAGTAACAAAGATGCCTACGGAGAAGGGGGACGTTGTCTGCAGAGCTGCTGAGAGCAATAGCTGTTTAGATCAACAAGGAAGAAGGAATTAAATAAAATCAAAGCTACTTTTCCAGAAGACAAAAAAGCGTTTATTAAGGTTTTCAACTTAACTATGGTTTCTCTCTCTCCTCACAGAGCGGGAAGCTCATTCAGAAGGAGGACTCACTACTGAAGCATACGATACAACTAGTGCAAAAAATAGGACCACTCCAAAGGGTGAGGATTTCTTAAAATGCCATTTCAAACTCTTTACAGTAATGCACAGACTTCTCATTAACTACTCTCTTTTAACAGATTTTGACAGCAAAGGGGACAGTTTTTTTGGCAAAACGTTGAGTCTTGGAGAAGCCAGCCTGATACTTGCAGTCTTGTTTTTCATTGGACTTGTTCTGCTCTCAACAGTATTAACCTTCTTCTGCCTCATCGTCCGCCAAGGAAGCAGGATCCATTACACGGCTCTGCATGATAAAAGTGCACTTCTAACAGATTTCCTGTAAACCCCCGCTTTTAGCATCATTCACAGAGCCGCACTGGATTTCATGACATGCTGCTAATAAAACTGGAGTGAGACATATGCTGATAGTCCTACCCCGTAGCCAGCGCTCACAAGAGTGAACGTGAGCTGTAGGGTCCAGCTCTGGGTGCCACCTGCCAACCACGTACCACGCATCGCCGTTTCCACTCCTCTGGAATTCTGTTAAGCTTGGCCCAAGATGAAATTTGGCGGATGAGCAGAGCAGCACACCTCTTGGCATCCACACCGGCTGCAAAGGATTTACCCACGGGATTAAGGAGTGGACAGCATGGCATCCATGCGCTCTGTGGAGAAACACAATGCCCAAGCTAGGGAATAAATACCACCAGGGTCTTTTTAAGCGTGCTGGCTTCCAAAGGAGCAGGTGTCATTGTGGAAGTCCCTGCGGTTTCCCAAAGTCTGACTCAATGAATTCGTCAACATTTAAACGATTCTCCTTTTATTTTTCCCTGTTAAATGAGGAAACTGTGCACTAGGGACAGATTTTTAAAGGCATTTAGGGATCTACCAATATTTTTGAGCACCTGACAGAGTTCAGCAGTGCCCCTGCTGTTAGTTTCTCTCACCTTTCATTAATCCCTTTAAAAATCTAGCCCTGAGCAACATCTGAGAAAGTTAGTTGACTTTGTAATTGCTGCTCGTTGTGGTCCTGATTCTGTACCTCTTCTTTGTACCGGGTAGCACCTCACTGCCTACCAGTACCGAAGCCATCAGGAGGCGGATCCCTGCGCTCTGCGGGGAAGACAGGCAAAATCAGGCCATGCTTAGTGATACTTGAATGTTTATAGCTCATTTTTAATTAGATAGTGTTCATTCTTGCCTGCTCACATCAGCTACAGCTCTTGCAGAGGAACTCTAGAATAAACACGTCTGTGAAATTGTTTATCCAAATTTGATTTTGAATGTAAATTCAAGTTGCTGGGTTTTTTT
>WHYT01017313.1:315294-459105 GCA_009806455.1 Tetrax tetrax
TTTTTTTTTTTTTTTTGCTTTACTTTTTCCACTTCTGTATTTTGAAATGTGTTCAAAAGTAGGAAACTTTACTGCCCATCACTCTTATTGTAGCTTAATGATGCCCTGGATTGATGTCCAGTTAACTTATATGTTGAAGTTGCTTGGATGTTTCTCAGCTATTTCTTGATTCTTTGTTTTCCCCAGTCATTTAAGAGCACACATGTCAGGTAGAACTGCAGGACTGAGCCCAAACAGGATTTACACCACAGCAATAAACACTTCCAGACTCCTCCTCCAAATCTTCCCTTCGAGCTGACAAAAACAAATACTCTAAGCCCTTTCATCTTTCTGTTTTCTAAACATGAAAATCAAGGTCTCTTGTTCTGTGTAAAAACACTGTCAGTGCAGGACATTTGCTCTCTGTATATGGACAAAATTAAAGCCCTTTACTTAAACATAGACTGTTAATAAAGGAAATTATTTGGTACTTTCCTTTTAGAGCAGCTAATGTGTCTGACTTCTTCGAAACAGAATCATAAATATATTTTGACCATAGAAAGCAGCCAGCCAAAGTTATTACAACGATAATAAAAATGTGGTTATTTGTATGAACCTTCTGGCACAGATCACTTCATCTGGCATGTTTCTCAGCTGGACGGTGGCTGTAAAACAGGAATGAAGCCTCCAAAAGCCCTGAGGGCCTCAGGCCATCACCGCTGCTTGCCCAGGCGACAGAGCCTGCTGCAGAGAGCATCAAGCATCACAGAAAGCGTAAGGCATCGCGTTTAACATTGCTCACCTGGTGCAGGCAGCCCCACAGCCAGCTGGGCCCCAGCACCTGTGCTGAAGGAGAGCATCTGTGCTGGGCTGAAGGACCAGTGGGAACAGAGAGCAAAGCAACAAAATTATCTAAGAATCATGCAACCCCCCTGCAAGGAGCAGGGACATCCCCGACCAGATCAGGTTGCTCAGAGCCCCGTCCAACCTGGCCTTGAATGTTTCCAGGGATGGGGCTTCCACCACCTCTCTGGGCACCCTGTGCCAGTGTTCCACCACCCTCAGTGTAAAAAATATTTCCCTTTTATGTAGTCTAAATCTGTCTCCTCCTATGTTAAAACCATTACCCCTTGTCCTATCACAACAGGGCCTACTGAAAAGATTCTCCCCATCTTTCATATAAGCCCCATTTACGTACTGGAAGACCGCTATCAGGTCTCCCCGGAGCCTCCTCTTCTCCAGGCTGAACAGCCCCAACTCTCTCAGCCTGTCCTCATAGGAGAGGTGCTCCAGCCCTCTGATCATCTTCATGAGCTTCCTCTGGACCTTCTCCAACTGGTCCATGTCCTTCTGATGTTGGGGGCTCCAGAACTGGACACAGTATTCCAGGTGGAGTCTCACCAGAGCAGAGTAGAGGGGGAGAATCACCTCCCTCGACCTGCTGGCCACGCTCCTCTTGATGCAGCCCAGGATGCGGTGGTTTTTCTGGGCTGCAAGCACACATTGCCAGCTCATGTTGAGCTTCTCGTCCACCAGCACCCCCAAGTCCTTCTCCTCAGGGCTGCTCTCAATCCATTCTCTCCCCAGCCTGTGTTTGTGCCTGGCATTGCCCCCCACCACCCCCGTGCAGGTCTCCACCCCCGGGGTCACCCCACAGCGCCTGGCACGGCCTGGAGCCCCCAGCTCCGGGCAGGGGAGGGGCTGCACGACCGCACCCCCTCCCGCCCCTCCCTCCCCACGGCGGGAGGCGGAGCCTGGCCGGGGCGGGGGCGGGGCGGAGCCCAGCCGAGCGGGGCCGTGCCGTGCCGTGCCGTGCCGTGCCGTGCCGTGCCGAGCCGTGGCCACCATGGCCATCGCGCACATCGCCACCGAGTACGTCTTCTCCGACTTCTTGCTGAAGGAGCCGCCGGAGACGCGCTACAAGGGGCTGCGGCTGGAGCTGGCGCTGGACAAGATCGTCACCTGCATCGCCGTGGGGCTGCCGCTGCTCCTCATCTCCCTCGCCTTCGCCCAGGAGGTCTCCATAGGTAACCGGCCTCCCTGGCATCCCCGCCTCCCTCCTCCCGCGGCAGACAAAGGGCTCGGCGGGGCGGGGGCGGCGCTCCGTGCGGGGGTGTCGGCTGCCGGGTGGGGTTTCCGCTCGGGGGTCGGGAAAAAGGCACCTTTGGGCCGTGGGGAGGGCGGGCGGCTCCCCCGGAGAGCATCCCAGGGAGCAAGCAGTGCCGGGCATCCCGGCTGGCCGTCCCCTCCGCCCCCCCGGGCACTGCCCCACCGCTGTGGGTCTTGGACACCGCCTGAGCAAGGGCCCCGCGGCTGGGCCGTGGCTGTGGTTTAGGGAGAGGGATGGGGCCGCGCCGCTCTTTGTTCCTCGGTGCCGCTCAGCTCTGCCTTACCGGCTGCCCGGGTTCCCTAATTATTTCGCTGTATTTTTTATTTTTTTTTTTCCGCATCCCCAAGTTAGAGAAGTGCTCGTGCAGCAGCCTGGCAGCCAGCCCTCCTCAGAGTCTGAAAGGACTGAAATCCACGGGACAAGGACTTGTAACCTAGGGGCTCGCAGATAAAATCTTATCGCTTGTAAGAACTGAGACTAAACGGCACCGTGTGGGTGAAGATTTCAAAGGTGAATCAGCAGTGCTGTCCGTTTTGAGACAGAAGTAAATCATAGGACTTCTTCCACACTTTCAGAAATAGTTTGATTTACTGCATGTCCCTGTTTATGGGCATTCGGTGTTGAACTCCTGAGATACGTGGCCTGCAGATTTGAGTCAAGAGAGTGGGAGCTGGGATGGGATGGTGAATTGGTGGTGAATCGGTATAAAAACATCCCAAATAGCATTAATCAGATCCCAGACTGCTTAAGAGATAGGATGCCCCAGACTGCCGTGTTTACACCTAACTACACACCTACTGCAGTCAGTGTGGTTTCGACTCAAAACAGTGCCCTGCAATAACCCCACAGAGGAGTCGAGCACTGTGGCATCTCTGGTCGGTCAGACAGTGGATGGATACAGAAGTGTTTCTGTAATTTAACCTGCTGCTCTTAGTTTTAGATCTGATACTGATATGTGCACGTTTCTTCCTCTTAAAGCGATGAAAAAGGGCTTGCGTGTCAGGTGCATGTACTGGTCTGTATATGGACCCCTCAGTTCTGCTTCTCTAAAAGCGCCGGATCCACCTCTGTCTGAAACAGTGCCTGTGTATCAAGGTCTCTTTTATGAGCTCTGCAGAAGTATTTTTTTCATTCTCCTTCCTTATGTACAGCTCCAACACACAGTTGAATTGCAGAGTTTCATAAGCTGTGCCTTTCTTTCGGATGAGTTAAGTTCTCATCTTTGCTAATCAAACATTTGGGCCTCAGTGTGTGCTGTATATATAAGACCTTTCAGTATTAAACTAATTGAAGTTGAATCTGCAACTGCAGTAGATCTATAAGGCAAGAATTAAAATGTGTGCTGCATCTGACATGTGCTTTATTTTGCTCATAATCCTGAGAACCTTTTAGACAAAAACGGGGTTTTAAACTGTGCTTTGCTATTCGAAAAAGAAATATGAAAATAAGTATGAGGAATACGCCAGGCCTTCAGCATGAGTGAAACTGCGCCACGTGGTTTCCATACAGAAAGTGATAGTATGTCACCTACGCTGCCGTTACGGCTGTCACCTATTTCCTGGACAGGGATTGCAGCTTGGGAGGCTGGCTGCTTACAGGAGACCCCGGAGCTGTTTCTGTTAAGGCTTTTGAGGGGATAGAGAGGGTCTTGGGGGCTGGATGTGCCCGGTTCTGTGAGCACTAGTGTTCAGCCAGCGGTAAAACAGAAAGCAAAGATTGGTTTCAAAGGGTTCCTGATGTAGCTGTGCTTTGAAAAAGCTCAGGGGTGCTACACCAAGAGAAAACGGTAGGGTCCATTTTAGGGCTGGGGAAGAGCAACTGGGATTCAGGACTAGTTGTGGAAGGGGAATGTGAGTCACAGCGTGGAAATACCTCTGCCTCCGGGTTCAAAATTGAACACCTTTTCCAAAAATGAATGCTCAGCTCCTATTTCTGTTGGGATAATTGCATTCTTCCCACCTGAAATTCTCCCGGTACCTTGAGCTGTCACCTTCCCTTCCCGCCCTGCCTTCCTGTTTCCTTGCCGTGCCGTGTCAGACAGCTGCAATTTTCCTCCTACCTGCGGTTGCTGTTAATTGTGCGAAATGATTATGATGTTAACAGAGGTTTTCTGAAGCTACCAAGTGACTTTTAGTTTCAATAGACGTTTTAGGAAATAAAAGAGATTCCAGTTGGGTATCAGGGAGGACTTCTGTGCCAGAGGCATGGAAAACCCAGCTGCCGTGCTCAGTCCGAGCCCTGCTGAAACTCCGGCGCTGGTGCCTGCGCCACACTTCGGCATCCTTCAGGGGTAGAAGGAGAACTAACGTAAGTTTATTCTCAGTTGTATTTTAGAAACCCATGGTCAGCTGCAGGTTTGTGATGATTTTAAGCTGGTTCTGGTAGTGCTTAGCTGTGATTGAGCTGTTCTCTGCCAGCGCTGGGAAGTTTTGCTGCTTGAAATCCTGCGCCTCTTATCTCTGTGCAGCTAGACCTTGCTTTATACAATTTTATATAATTTTATGTAATTTTGTATACTGGGAACTTGAAAATGGAAATAAGAATAGGATTGTGAGAATTGTGTTGTGTATGCTTATATTTCTTAAGTTATGGCCTGATACTGTGTCCTTATATTATTTGGCAATTTTTACGGTAAATAGACTACAGGTGATGAGGTAGTGTGGTAACAGAAACCGTATAAATATCACTAAATCACCCATTCTTCTTCTAAAGGGAAAAACAAAAATATAAGTTAGGGGCACCCTCAGCAATGTATGAGCCACAAGTTAATAGAATTTTATCTGTGTCATATTTTTAGTAAGAATAGCTTTGAGCCAGGATTGAGATTCCAGTTTTTAAACCGTGTGCACGTATCTTGCGAGATAGGCTTTCTTACTGCAAACAACTTAGCTGAAAACATAGATAATTATAACCAAGGCACTGCTTGTAGCAGGGTGCTGCAGCCCTAAGCAGGTACAGTCAGCTGAGCAGAGACAAGCTGCTTAATTTTGGCAGAGGCTTGTTTCCAAGTTAGTTCTGGGAAAAATATCAGTGGCTGGCTTGAGTTGCAGCCAAAAGAAAAGCAGATGTGAGAGCTGTCCACTCCACATCAAATAGTTGCCTCTTTTCCCGTAGGAAGGGAACTGGGAATTGCTCATACGTGCTTCAGCCCAGCAGCTGCTTGTCACCGAATGATGTTGTTTGACCTTCTGTGTACAGCGGCTTTTGGGCATCGCGAGGATGTGCAGCGTGCAGCGTGTGCCGGCTGCGTTTACTGCATCTTTGCGTGGTAGGTGATGGTAGGGAGTCTCATGGTGGCCACCAGCCATCCTTACTGCAAGTTCAGCTTGGACATTGGTCGTGCATGACTCATACATTGCTGGTATGAATCAATCCTCTTGTTTTAACGTCTCTGTTTATTTTATAATATAAAAAAAAACCACCTTGGAAACCCTCCCAGGACCCAGAAACTATCATATGTTAACTACGTCACCTAAGAATCTTGTGTATCATCAGCATGAAGGTCTGGGTAGTGCTACCAGTTTGTCAGTCGTGGCAGAATGGTGGATTAGGAGGTGCCTGGCCATGGACCAACCCACGACATCTGCGTGAATGTGTCAAAATGAAGATTTGCTGCACTGGAGAAGTCTTATTTCCCTCTGATGCAACTTATCTCCTTGCTGGAGGGTGCTTGAAGGTTGGGAAGTGGAGTCTTGCCCTGTGCTCTACAGGCTTAATGTCCCCATTGACCACTTTGGGCTTTCCCGCTGGTGACAGTCCTTACTTACCCTGCTCAATTTCCACCTAATTTCTGGGAGGGTTTTTTTTTATCAAATTTGTTTGAGTTAGTTCACAACCCCCCAGCTGGCTGCCTATGGGATTTGAGGTGCTTTGCCCAGCAGAAAACACAGGACGAAGACTGTTAGTGAGGAACTCTGAGTGCTGCATCCCAACAGCTTCTGCGGGCGCCACAGGGCCAGCAGTGCCCATCTGCAGCACCCTATTGCGCGTCCGGCCGAGCCTGTGTCTCTCTGCACAGGTTAGTCATTTCTCAAACAGTCAGGAGAATCAAATATATAGAAAAGGGGGGGGGAATGAGATTAAATCACTACAAATATAGCAAGAAATAGTCTTAACTCTTGGATTAAGCTCCTTTGCTTGTCTCCGATGCTCTCGCTGGCCCTCCCTGCTGATGTCCATCACCTTTCACACTGAGAAGTTGCTGGGGAGGCGTTTGGGAAATAATCCTGTCTTGTGACTTCCGCAAGAGCTGGGGGCTGCAGTTAAGTTGGGTGTAATTAGGGCAAAGACTATTACTATGGCAGCTGCTGGATGAGAGCTTGAAAAACATCTCTAAGTGCTGCTGAAGCAGGCTGTATGCTAATAGTTGAGATTTGCACATCTTGCATTTCGTTCAGCGGGATGCTCGGAAACCTGGGGCATTAGTGACAGGACTGAGTCAAAAAGCATGCGAGCTGCATCAGTCTGGAGCAACTGGACAATCTGTGAACTCCAAAGCATCTTTTGTTAGAGGTGCAGACCCCAGAGAAGAGCAGCATACACTGTGCTGCTGGTTGGCCTGTAAGGAGTGCTCAGGCAGAAGTTACCAGCATCAGGAATGAGCCTGACTGGGGAGCCAGGATAAACCTGTAAAAATTTACTTTAGTGTCAGGTGTAACTTGTCTTTGGGTGAACATCTTCAGTGTTGGTGAGGAGATTTCTTTTGTTTAACTTCTACAGAGTCAGGTTTACATCTCTTATGGAAATGCTAGTAAGCTGCTTTTGGTGCCAGAATTAATTTTAAAAGCATGTGGAGTCAGATGGTCATTGCCACTGTTTTAGGATGTTGATCCTTCAGGTGAAAGGAATTTTTTTTTTTTTGTTTTCCTTAAATCTCACTAGTGGGAATTTCATTCACGAGTTTTTTTCCCATGAATCAAAAAACCCGTTGCTGTGACGGCAGTGCTTGATAAACACCCAGCTCTTTTCTCACTGCATTATTTTGAGATTTCTCTGAGGGATAACTGGCAGCCCCGTGGAGAGGGAAAGATACTTGGGGGCTCCTCTGACCCATTTCCCCTATGCTTTATGTTGTACTGCGACTCCGTTGCCAAAGGAAACCCCAGGGAACAGGTTATTTTCTCCAGTGCACCCATTTGTCTCTCTCCATATTTCCATCTTAAGCATTGTGTCTACCAATAACATGGTAGTGGCACCCAACCTGCCACTTTGGTCCATAAGAAGCATCTGTAAATCTAATAAAATCATTCCTTGTGGTCTGCTCTTAATGCATGTGTGTACACCCACACGTACAGTCATTTCTTCTCTGGCATGCATTGGGACATCTTTTTTCATATTTTAAATTCTTTTTTAGTATTGGGGTGGAGGATGTGCGTTGGATGGTGCCCAGCCGTCTGCACGTTGTGTATGTGTGGCTTGATTTTCTCGTTTGTGGGTTTTTCTTTAGTGGATAATTCTTGCTAGATAAAATCAGGTGTTTGGGTATTGTGGCTAGTTCATTTTGCCCTGTGGAAAATTATAGTAGTGATTAATGGCTAGGTTTTCATCTGAGCTTATGCAAATCTTTTGGCAGTGATTGCAGTGTATTAGAATCCAAATAATTGCTTACTGAAGGTTTACTCCTATCAACTACAACCACTTGATCCTGGTTCAGGAAAAATATTTCAGCATATGATTAACGTTGATTCCTGGAAGTACTCTCTGTTAGCTGTAATTTCTTAATTACATGTTCAAGTCAGAAGAGGGGTGTTGAGCCACTGGGGAGGAAACCAGTCCAGCTTGCTGACTTTCTGCTCTCTCTGGTAAGGGATGCAGCCAGAGGATGCTGAGCCCGCTGCTCGTCCCGCTTTGCACCCCAGCAAAGCAGCTGGGTGCTGAACAGAGTCTCTTTCCTTCAGATTTGAGGCTTTCCATGGGAGTTTCTTTTTTTGTAGGCAGGTTTCTTTTTTGGAAAGCATCTACAGCGGCATTAGGGTGGGAATCACAGAAGTGACTTGTATCCTGCTCATTTAGCATCGACAGCAAAATTTACACCTCTGTTTGGACAAAAGAAGCCGGAGTAGGCTCACTGCTTGCATCTCAGCTCTGACAAGTCCCAGCTGGGACTGGGACTGGGACATCTTCTTTGGGACACTTGATGACAGATCCTTCCCAAATGAGCTTGCAAGACTTAGGCAAAGTGGATGAAAAAGTGTGACCGGGGCACAGGACCTCCACCTGTAGGCAAGCCCACGCTGGTTTTTACAGTGCTGTGCAGGAGCTGCAGAGGAGCCGGTTGCAGAAGAAGAGGGTTCTCCTCGTACAGAGGCAGAGGAGACAGCTGGGGGCTTGTTGGCAGCGCACCCCTGAAGACATGCCACGGCCCGAGGGGTGACAGCTCGGCCTCGCTGCTCGCTGGCTGCAGTGGCTCAGACTCACACTCAGTTGCATGCCTGCAGGTAATTTCGGCTGTCGGCGACCGGCTCCAGCTGGTAATCTTAGCACGCTTGTAAGAGTGACGTTTTATCCTACGTGGCTACACACCTTTTGCTGCCTTAAGCTTCTGCAGCTCTTTAAGGTGGTCTCTCTTTTGGGCAACCCTAGTAAGTGGCATTTTTTAATCCTAATTTGTTTGCGAAAGTGTAAGTCAAATCCCCATCACTCCCTCTCCAAAGTTGATTTAATACCAGGGAATGATTTAAACAAAAAGTGCGTTGCCAAGTGTAACAATAACTTGGCCACGGACTGTTGTGGCAACTGTTTAACGAACAGTCATTTATTATTCCTCATCCTCCTCGTCGTGTAGTTTATCTCCCTCTTGTTATTACGGGCTTGGCTGCTGCTTTTCTTTTTTCCCTCCTATTACTTGTGGGAGCAAAGGACAGGGAATGGTCTCATGTCACCAAGCCAGGAGGCTGCTCCTTTGATAGCAGAGGACCGTTAGCCTTCCGTGGACACTAGCCCTTGCGCGTGTGTGTGTGCACAGTGGGTCTGTGAAGGACGTTTGGCCCTTTGCCTAATTTCTCCTCTAATAAATATGACAGATTTTCTTTTTCACTTCTTCCAGAATAGCCCAACATAAAGTAAATTATCTATGTAGATTTATTGCTATTACTCCTTCAGAGGGAAGAAGGAAGGAAAAAAAGATGGAAAACTGTGATCATTTTCAGTTGCATTTAATAATCTGTGTTCTGTGTAAAAGATGCAGAGAAACATCCTCTCCCTTTAAGCCATGGTTAGTGCAAACTTGTAATTTACATTAACAAGTGTTTACAACCAGGACTGCAATTAGTTGATTAAAAACCAGTGCAATAACCAGAGTGTCCCCAGCTTCTGCTGCATGTTGAGCTCTGTCCTCTTGGCTCCAAGTCAGGTTGCCAAAGGTTTCCAGTGGCCCTGCCGAAGCGAGGGGATCGGGTGAGCGAGCTTCACTGCTCAGCCGCATCACTGGCATTGCTGTGGCTGTTCTGGCATGAAGCTGGGCACGTAACTCTTTGGAGGAGGAGGCTGGCTGCCTTTTTCATCACTAATTTTGGAGATGGAAGCTGGCTGCCTTTTTCCTCACTCGTTTAAATGCTCCATCACTTTCAGTGGCTTCCTGCCTGTTAATGAGGACAAACACATGGAATGTGTTTCTTGTTGCGGATACACAGCCGAGAATAGGACAAAGCATCTTTCTGAACGCTCCCATGGCTTGTCCTTTGAAAGGGTCGCTTGTTTGGTGCTTCACACTGGGCACAGCCAGCAGCAGGAGGTTCTTTAAGTGATGAGAGGAGAGCATAAATGGTCCCTGTCCAGCCAAGCACAAACACTTTTTCTTTCTGTAGTGTATGTAGTGTATTATTTCTTGAGCTTCCACAGCTAATGGGAATTGTCTGGAAAGCAGAAAATCCCAAAGCTTTGGGAGAGTGCAAGTGCTTGTCTTGTGCCAGCTTTGCTAAATCATGTGAGCTCTGGTCTGATAAACAGTAATTTGTTTTCCATAAGGGAGGCTTGTGACAGATCCAGCCATGTCCTTATGATACTACAGGCTTAGAAATAATTATAATAATGACTCATAAGGAAAGGCTTTTATTCATAATGCTCCTTGACTATGCTATGCTGTAAAAAGGCTGTACAAGTTACAAGGCAGATGTGGTGGGGTCCTGATAAAAAGAAGCTCTTATTCTCTAAAAGCTAAACCAGCAGAAAGGCAAAAGGAATGATACAATCTTATACAAATACTTGTTCTGTATAAAGCACACAGCAATGCCATTAGCACTAACTTTGATGAATATGTTAAGGAGAAAAAAAAGTAGCACTATTCCCCTCTTTTGGTCTTCTGATATTGGTGTTGTGTTGGAGGGAGCATTGGAGGTTGCTCTTAGAAGAGGGATGTTCATGGAAGAACCATCTCCACTTTGTGCAATCGTTTGGTGAAATGGCTACGCTGTTTCAACTTCTATGAAAGCCTGCTGGAAACGTGTGGGGTTTTTCTTTGCTTTCATTATCAAAGCCTCAGAAAGAAAATCAAACCCCCTCATCCTGTGTTACTAGCTGTCATCTGAGGAGCCACTGATACTCCATGTCCAATAACCACTCTTCCTTGTTGACATACTCTCTGGGAAAACTCAGTTGGTGCCTGTGGCTGGTTAGAGCACAATTTGATCCTCAGGCTGAGGCTGGCTAAATACTGCTGTTGTTGTCAATTAGCGCTCTGATCTTAATTTGAAACTCTCGAGCAGCTGGAGAGGTGATGGGAGTGGGTGGGGATGATGATGGTATGCCTGGCTCTGGGCACAGCTGAGGAGGGATCTGGTGCCCTTTGGAGGTGTCTGGGGGCCACTCTTGCACTGCCAGAAGTTACAGGAGAAAATCCCTGTTTTCACATGTGTCATGTCAACCCCTCAAAACTCATGTGGGGTCTCAGAGACAGAAGAAGTGGTAGTACCCTGGGCCACTGCTGATCTGTGGGAATGGTGTTTGAGGTCTTGTTTCAATAGATGTGTAAGCTCTAGGTTGTGTGTTTGGGAAATACAGTGGCATGAAGGTAAGTGATGGTGGCTGCTTCATCAGGAAACCAGCCTCATCTGATTGCACTTTGTGGTGGCTCCCCTTTGGCCAACTTGAGTCAAGTGCAAGCAAGAGAGACAGGTCTTGGAGCCTCTGTTCCCCCAAAACCTTATGAAAATAGGCCTGAAAGATAGGTGCTCCTAATATACTGTCTCAACCTTTAGGAGACATCAGAGAGCCCACCTGGGAGTTTAACCCTTTGGGTGCAATGGGAACTCAGTGATTCTTCTCCCTGCAGAGCTGCCATGTTTCGTTTGCTCTCTTAACCTAATACCTTTGGGTACTGTGAAACCCCAAGTGTGAGCTTTTCTTCCTAAACTTGATTTCTTTTTTTTGTTTGTTTAGTGTTATGAGGATCTGATAACTTTGGCTTTGTTTTCCCAGGTGCCCAGATAAGCTGTTTTGCACCCAGCTCCTTCTCCTGGAGACAAGCTGCGTACGTGGACTCCTACTGCTGGGCGGCTGTGCAACAGAAGCAACCATCTCGGAACAATTTAGAAAACATTCCCCTGTGGCTGCATAAAGTATGTACAGATCTCCTTCTCCTGGAGAAGTTGTCCCCATGAGAACCCTGCTTTTGCCTAACTCTTCTTGCTCTTCTTCTCTGCTATAGTTCTTGGCTTTGACTTGGTTCTATTTTTAGAGAGAATATTTTCTTTCCCTTACTTCCAAAGAGGGTACTAGAGAAGAAAATTTTGGGAGAGATTAATTTAATCACTGGTGCCAATAGGTCTTCAGCGTGGTCTTCTGAGCTTCCACGGGCTGTTCCCTTGCAAACCATGAGCTGGCTTTCAGGCACAGTAAGAGACTTGTTTTACGGGTAAAAAGTGCAGTAGGTACTGAGATACTTGAGCTGGCTCAAAAGCAGTTAGCTGAGCTTTGGTAGGAGTCACAAACTCTTGACTAAATGCCATTCCAACATCTGGAGCTGACTCAGCTGGAGAAGCAGCATCGCCCTGCTGAGGCAGTGCTGGTGTCAAAGTCAGAACTGCTGTTGGAGCTCTGCAAATTTAGGGTGTTGTGTGCTGCCTTCCCAAGCCCTGTTATCACTTGTCCCAGTAAATAACCCCCCTGGCACCTGGGAGCGGGGCAGAACCTGGAGTTAGGGGGAGCTCAGGTGTGGGACCTGCAGCGCCTGTATTTCTGGGTTTTGCTGGTGTATCCTATACCTCAGCTTTTATTATCCAGCCAGCTGGTGGTATCTCCTCTGAAAGACGGTTCAGAACTGTCTCTGATTCGTTTGCTGATTCAAATCACTAACTGTGAAGTTTTACTACTGCCTTCTCCAGTTAACTTCACTCATAACCTTGACACAATGGTCTTGTGTTTCATCAATATTAAAGCCAGACTTACTGGTTTCTAGCCTGAACTCTTCCTTGCCTAGTTAGTGCTCCACTTCACTTCAGCCAGACCTTCTACAGAGGCCAGTGGAAGCTGCTGGGACATCTCACAATGCAGGCGGCTTGCGTGTGTGCAAACTCCACCTGCAAACCTGGGTACCTTGCTGCCCCTTTCTCTTGAGGGAATTAGTTCCTGTTACTCCATTTCTGTATGTTGAGTTTTATGCCGTAGTCACCTGCTGCTAGCTGTAAGTCTCCTTGTTTGCCAGCAATAACTAATGGCTTAAGTAGTCGTACTTAATGATGCAACCCATGTTCATTTGCTGACTACAAGGCCCTTCTTCCCACAGTTCCTCGTGACAGCTTAGTGGTATGTGGTCTTTCCTTGTAAGTACCCTGCAGATAGGCTGCAAAAATTGTGTCTGAGCAGCTGAGTCAGAGCTTGTGGCAGAGGCTGGCTGCCTCATCTTAACCTCCTAAATCCAGGCTTAGCCACTTGCCCCCCTGAGCTGGGCACTGGGAGCTGCAGATGCTGTTTGGAGGCCGGTATTAATTAACATCCTTCTACTGGCCGTGGTATCTCAAGGTGTCTGACTGTTGTCTGCACCCAGGGCCAGCAGCTGAGTGGCTTCCTATGGGGGCTGGTTGCTTCTGCAGGAAAACAGGACTTGGGTTTTCTCCCCAGCCTCACGCTGGGAGGTTCATACAAGCTCATTGCTCTGCAGTCTCTGGCTAGATAACCGTTTCAGAAATGGCCAGAGCAGAGCCTTTGTGGGAGCACAGTGATGTTAAGAAAAAAGGGAGCCTTCCTAAGCTCCGGTGAGAGGAGACCTGGCTCTGCAGTGCAAGGGCACGGACACACATAGAGGGGCAGCCGGCATTGTTGGGCCCAGTTTTTCTTAAGACAACACTTAAAGCTTTTTTTTTTTTTCTTCTTTCTGGGCAGCAGTGCATTTATTTGCAAAGCATCTCAGGTTCTTTCTAATGCTCTGACTTATCTCGCTATATTGGCCTGCTGGAAGGCTCCGTAAAAAGTGCTTAAGGAGGCATTATGTTACATTTTTTGGGGAATGAGGTTGTAGGCCCCAATTCCTGATTGGAATGCATGGATTTCCATATGGCACACTCTGTGCTCTGTCAGAAGGGCTGTCAAAGGTTGGCATCCTAGGACAGTGCTCAGCGTGGTACAGAGAGGAACTAGGATGGTGTAGCTCTTTGGTGAAGAAGCCACCTGGCAGCAACTTGCCCTGCTTTTATTTTAGGAATCTGGTTCCTCTGAAGGATTATCAAAATCAGGTTGCATTACAGAAAAACTGAAAACTTTCAATTTCCCTCCTATTTCAGAGTACAAGTTTGCTCTGGGATTTTTGTTTGGTTTTTTGTTTGGTTTTTTTTTTCAATCCATAAAATGTATGTTTCAGTTTTGGGCAGTCTCCAAAGCTTGGACACCTTTACCTGCTGTCCTTTATGCTCTGGGCGATCTCTGGAATTTATAAGTTTGGAATTTATAAGTTTGGAAGCTTGTGGAGAGGAGGAGCGTACTGCAACTTTCTGGGTTCCCTGCCTCTCTAGTGACCTGTGCACTCCCAGAGGGTGCCTGGGGCCTCTCCGCTTGGAAAACAGGATTTTTGAAATTGCCAGTGGTCCTGGAATAAGTCTTCACTCTGGATAACGCTTAGCAGAAAGCAAAATGAGTTGTGTACTTAAATGCACAATTCAAGAAACAAATTATCTGCAGATAGATGAATGGAAAGAGGCTATGATATGTCTTGCGTATGTTCTAAGTTTAATGCTAAGATTTCCTCCTCTTTGTCAGTGAAAAAGCTGACAAAGTGCTTATATGGTCGAGTCCTCTGACAAGGCTCATCTTCAGGTTTGGCATTGATGAAACTTGGGTTGATGAAGCTTCGCTCTTCTGTTGTCTCTGTTTTCTTCTGAGATTTTCCATTCAGGTTTAATTTCTTCAAGAGGTTTCTTGTATCTCTGAAGTGTCAGAATAGAGAAATTGGTTTCTAAAGATGAGTGGGAAAGAGAGACAGTCCGTGCTGATGTGGGAGGGAAGAATCGTGTACTTGCTCCCGCTGTGCAGATAGTTTGCTTCTTGTCTCTGAGGAGGAGTGCTCCACTTAATAACTTGTTTTGATAAAACTTAGCCTGATTCTTAACAAGCTTTTGGCCATTGTGAGTGGGCAGTCCTTGCAGTCCAGTGGAAGAGGAGACTGCACTGTGACGCCTTTTTAATCCATAGTGCCCAGAGAAATTTATACAAATGCATGCAGAACAGTGAGCATCATCTGATCGACTCTTGATGGCCAGCAGATGTGATGGCAACCGAGCAAGTTGAGGGGCAGGTTGGACAATGAGTGATGAGCTTTCTCTACTTCTGAAATTTGGATTGCTAGGATGGAGATGTCAAGAGACTTATAGGGGTTTTTTAGTTACTTTATTTTCTAGTCTACTATTAATTGGAGAGAATCAAGGAGGAAGATAAAGGTAAGCAAAGTAGAGGTAAACAGAGCAGATGGTTCTTCAGAAGGAGATATGTACCAGTGTAAAATGCAGACAAGTGGTTCATCTGCACATTGCTATGAGGAGGGCCACGAAGATGATCAGAGGGCTGGAGCACCTCTCCTATGAGGACAGGCTGAGAGAGTTGGGGCTGTTCAGCCTGGAGAAGAGGAGGCTCCAGGGAGACCTGGTAGTGGTCTTCCAGTACCTCAAGGGGGCCTACAGGAAGGATGGGGACAGGCTGTTCAGTAGGGCCTGTTGTGATAGGACAAGGGGTAATGGGTTTAAATTAGAAGGAGGGAGGTTTAGATTAGATATTAGGAAAAAATTTTTTACATTGAGAGTTGTAGAGCACTGGAACAGGTTGCCCAGAGAGGTGGTGGATGCCCCATCCCTGGAAACGTTCAAGGCCAGGCTGGATGGGGCTCTGAGCAACCTGATCTAGTCAGGGAGGTCCCTGCTTCTTGCAGGGGGGTTGGACTAGATGACCTTTGAAGGTCCCTTCCAACTCTAACCATTCTATGATTCTATGTGCACAGCTGACAGCAGCAATGAGAGTTCTTCACATATGGCACAGCAAGGAAAGGTCAGTCGTCTGGCTCAGATCTCTGTAAAAAGTGCAGGGCAAGTGCTGCAGGACCTGCTCAAACCATTGGGTACAAAGAGTGGGTCTGAAGTCTGTATGCATGAAGTGAAACTTAGCTTGTTAAAAATATTCACTTTTTGTAATAGAATTAAGACTTAGTGTGAACCTGGGGATTGTTCTTTGATTTGCTTGTCTGTAAATACACCAAAAAACCCCCACCCTGAGGTTCTTTATTACGTTGTTGCTATGATTATAATCACGGTTGTTACCTGATTCTCATTACTCGGTTTGTACAACTTCTTAGCTGACTGAGGACTCCTCATGTTTCACCTATAAAGCCTCACCCAGAGAGACTAAGGGCTGTCAGAGCAATAAAACATCAATGCAGATGCATTTATAGAATCATAGAATAGTTTGAGTTGGAAGGGACCTTCAAAGCCCATCCAGTCCAATCCCCCTGCAAGGAGCAGGGACACCTCCAACCAGGTCAGGTTGCTCAGAGCCCCGTCCAACCTGGCCTTAAATGTTTGTTTTACAAACCATTCTTTGAGAGAGTAGTGTTAGAGCTACTTCAGTCACATTAGTCTTACTAACTGACGCTGGAGAAATACAGTTTTTAAGCTGTATCAAAACAGAAAGTAAGTAACAGGTGGGGTAGAAAATGTCATGTATGGTTTGAGATTCACTTTCAGGTCTGGAGGCAGGATAGTATCTCAGCCAGAATGATGAGTCATTTATAGCTCATCTTTCTGCCCTGAACACCAATGAAACATCTCCCGTTGACTCAAACAGGAATAGTATTGTATCCAAGGTTAATACCTTTGCTTCTGGAAACACGTTGTTGCCATCATTAGCCTGTTTGGGAGCCTTTCCTTAGGCTTTTCCCAGTGGCAAATAGAAATGTGGAACTGAAGAAGCAGATGCTCCACCATGATCTTATATTTTAATGACAAACGTTTTCATCAAGTGAGTGAAGACACTTTAGTGCTTCTTTCTTTGATGAGTACTGTACGCCAAGGAATTTTCTCAAGGCTGTAATTCAGACCTGTGCAGCTCAACAGCTTCGTCCTATTGTACTTAAAGTGAGCGTTTGGCCGCTGGTAGGTATGGTAGGAGTCAGAATGCTTGCAGTCACTTTCATAGTGTTTGCCCAGAGGAAATAAGGACTGAAGATGCGGGAAAATTAGAAAACTGTTGTTTTCTAAATGCCACTAAAGTGGTTCTCATCTTCTGCCAGCCATCTTTATCCAGACCTTGGCAAGCTTTCTGTAGATTAGGTCCTTGAAAATGCCTTTTGGGTCACACCACCCTTGGCAGCTATATTTTCTTTGGATGATAGAAGCATATTTGAGCTTATGACGAAGTTTTAAAAATGCCCTTTTCACTTGCTGTTTATTTACTGTATCTTAGCACAGTTGAAGCTGGGGATTATGCATTTTAGACTATTCTGTATTTTAATGTGATTTTTCCTTTTACTTTCAGGAGAGTGTGATTCTAATGCATCTTTAAAGGACAATTTTGTGATTCCAGTGTCTTGCATGCTTATGCAAACAGATTACTCAAACATTTCTTCTTCTGTACCCTTGTGTATGTTCTGGTTAAACAGTTAGCTGATTTCTAACAAATTAACTTAAATGGACTGCTGTCTTCAAAGCTTATTTCCCTTCCCTTATTTCCATCTCAATAAAAGTTGAAAAAAACCTCATGTCATGAGAATATTAGGAGTTTGTTTTGATATTTGTAGTGCTAGCACTATGTGCATTTAGCAGTGCATCGGGGACTGAAACGTAGTGAAGATGGTTCATGTCATTCTGAATATTTATCTGATTGTAGATGTTCACAAATTCTGGTAAGACAGAGTTGTTTTGGAAAATATGCATTCAATTTGTGCAGATAATCTTCATGAGAGGAGCAAATGGAGGCACTTTAATAAACGGTCCTGACTTCAGAAGAATTCAGTTTGTTAGACACGAGATTTCTGGAGTTCAGACTGCATGCATGCAGGTTATTTTTCTCCTCCATTCATATTACCTAGTATTGATTTAAAATTGCTCAACCTATTTATGGTCAGTGATGTAAGAAAAGAGCACACATCTATAAAGTATAAGCATTTTGATGGGTATAAATTATTTACTTTGATTATAACCTTTGTAGCTGCTTTTGCAAGTGCAGAACACAAGGCTGAAAACAATGTGTTGTGCTGAGATGGGGAATGGGGGCTCTGCATTGTACCACTCCTGGACACCCTATTTCCTAAGCTCTTGCTGTCCAGGAAGATCATGCTTTCTCTGCTGCAGGGCTTGGTGGAGTGTTGTGCCACAACGGCTGGTGTCAGATCTGGTCCTCTTTTCATCTTTCACTGCCCAGTGGGATGTGTTACTCTTGGACTACTACTGCTGTGCTACTCTTGGTAGAACACTGGAACAGGTTGCCGAGAGAGGTGGTTGATGCTCCATCCCTGGAAACATTCAAGGCCAGGTTGGATGGGGCTCTGAGCAACCTGATCTGGTTGGAGATGTCCCTGCCCCTTGCAGGGGGCTGGATTAGATGAACTTTAAAGGTTCCTTCCAGTCCAAACTATTATATGATTCTATGATGCTATGACTACAGCTGTGAGATACGGCACTAAATCTGCAGTTCCCATTTCCATTACTTGTTGCAGAGCAGTTATGTTGAGCACACATGTCTTTAGCCTGGAGGGAGGAATCCTTCTCTACACAGATTTCTGCTCAGATAGGGCTTGGATTTGAGTGCTTTTGTGGTTTCTGGCATTTCTGGTGTTGAGTTGTCAGACGTACCCTGCTCAGGTACGAGGTGCTCTTGGCTTTCAGGAGGAGTAAGGGTAATGTTGGTAAATGCCGGTAATGTATACAGAGCTGAAAGGTTTGTCAACTGAAATGAGCTGCAGCAGTACAGAACAAGGGGCAAGTTCACCTCTTGGCTTCCTAGTGCTCTGCTTCCTTGGGAACTTGCTGTCCCACCCAGTGTGCCATCAGACTAAGGGCACAAGCAAGGCAGGTGAACCTGCTTCCATCATCTTTAGCTTGCAGGAGCTCCGCAATAGTTAGCAGAAAACACACAGGGAACTCTAGTTTGAGTCCCTGGTGCATGTGCTGCTGGTTTTGTCTGTCCCATGCTGAGTATTAATCACACGATACCTATGCCTAGTACCTTCCAGAAACTTGGATTAGCCTAGCAGAAGCTCTGCTACTCTGGTTTTGAGTGACAAACTCAGTGGACTTTAGCCTGTCTTGTTTTTCCTTGCAGCTAGGTGGAAATGAAGACTGACTCAGGCCATCCAGGTTGAAGCACGGTCTTGTAGCCCTCAATGCACTTTCAGTAATGAAGTTCAGAAAGGAGCGTTTTGAACCATAGGATATTGCATCTATTCTAGTGTATCTGTTCTAATCTGCTTTCAGAGGACCTTTCTTCAGTTACGCATTCTCATAGCATCTCACATCCAACATTTTCAACTTGCCATTGAAAAGAACATTGATAACTAGACAGCAAAGGAAAAACTGAGTTTTACTTGTAGGCCAGTGTCTTTCTCTGGCATATGTTTGACCACACAGTTTTTTGAGGTTGGTGTCACATCCCATTTAACTTAAATACTACAAACTATCCAAGACTGCAGTAACATTTACTCCTGTGTATTCAGCGCCTTGGAAGTAAGTACATAAACCATAAAGGAAGGTCGCACAGCACATGCTCATCTGCGTATGAATACCACGGAGTCCTCTTCTTAAAATGGGAAGTCACTGTGTGTGACTGTGCAATGTGGTCAGATGAACTGGGTAATCCGAGTCTGTTGCTCTGAAACCTAGGACTCATGCCAGATGACTTTGCATTTTCACTTCTGCCTGTCGATTCAAGGCCTTCAATTTTAATGATTCAAAACAATTTGCTAGTTATCTAAGCCTTCTGTTAACAAATAGAACAAGCGTATCTTTCATTTTTAAAAAAGGCAGCATCCGAGAAGGATGGAGTCGTGCATCAAGTGCTGTGGAAGGGCTGACAAACACAGGCTTTTGTTTCCAAACAAAAAGAGCGGGACTAATGGTCACGCTGCTGCTCTGGTTTTGAGACCATTCAGAAAAGAGCTGCATAGTGTTTTCTCATGCTGCCATGAGCTACAGCTTTGGGAGTGATGAGAGCCTGGCAAAGGGAAGCCCAGTAAACGCATGGCGAACGTGCCTTTGTCCCAGTGGTGTGATGCTTCTAGGTGAAGAGGCAGTGGTGGAGGAGTCAGGGAGAGAAGGAGGTGCAGGGGAAGGTGGCAGAGGCTGAGTTTCGTAGGACAACAGTCTGTAATGGGGCTGGGGAGATGGGTGGGATTGGCAGAGGTCTGGGGCAGAGCAACAGGGCTGATGCCAGTGTGCTACACAAGTGCAGAACATGCCTACAGAGTCTTTTTCTAGGTGTAAGGGAAGAGATGGGGACTGGGACAATGGAGGTTTTGGGCTATGACTTCAGCATGCCAACTATCTTGCCTCCTGCCGCATGTCTTGTAGGCCTCGGCGTAAAAAGATCTCAAGGATTAATCAGATGCTGCTCATGGTGTTTCCAGTTTTGAGGGTCAGAAAGGGAATTCATAAATTGTTGGACGCCTGTAAAATTTCAAATGAGTGAGTAGTAAAGCCAAGCAGTGTAAACCAATGTAAGAAGCTTTGGCCGCTCCTTATTAAATCAGATGTTTGTTGTTTCTTTCCCCACCTGGCACCAGTGGAAGGGTGCTGAGAGGTGTGACACAGAAGTAAGTGAAGTCAAACAGGCTTTGCAGCAATCTTCTACAAGTTAAGGCCTACAGAAAAGGTGCTGCAGCAGCTTAGAGGAGCTTAGATAAATTTAAGCTGAATTCGTAGACAGCTAATTTCTATTTCTAGATAATAGAATTCAGAGGACTGAATTCTAGATAATAGAATTCAGAGGACTGAAAGAGCCTGGCCATAAGACCATAAAGCTTTTGATAGACCAAGGCATCCAGGACTTTGGCATGTGAGACCTTGTGGCATTGTGCACAGGGATAAATATGAAGGGTAGATTCTTGAGCTGGTGGGTTTGAGCTGACAAGAGGTCTACAAAAGCACATTGGACACGCTAGAGGTTTACATCTCAATTGGAAAGTGTAGGCGTGGTGCGATGTGAGGTTATGTGTGTGTACAAAGAGGGGAGAGAGGAGGCAGTGAGGGCTAAGCCCTGAGCAGTTTCTATGGGCTGCTGAGGATAGTGGAGGATCATGTCAAGGGTGCAGCAAGTAGAGCAGAGAGGCAACAGCCAGTAAGGACGTAATTTTGAGAGAAGGAGCTTGCCCAGTTTTGTCCAGAGCAGTTAGCAGTTCAAAGAGAAGAGCAGCACCCACACCCAAGGGCTGTCCTGGCTGCTGGCATAGGTGGGAGCTCTGGAGGGAGGAAATTCCTGACGGTGACTGTGGACAATCCATTCGGTGAGCATGATTTGCTGGTGCAGAAGACAGTATGGATTCGGTAGGAGCACTGGGCAGATTCCCAGCAATTCCAGAGCAGAAGGAATGCCCTGGCTCCCCCGGCCTGTCAGGTCAGGTCCCTGCAGTGGAGAGGGGACAGGCCGCAGCTGTGATATGGCAGTACGGGGTTGACGCTGGTTCCTTGCTGGTGAGGAAGAGCTACCTCTAGTGGGATGTGCGGTATAATTACAGCCAGCTCTGCTTTGATGGCTTAACTGGGGTTTTGAAACAGTCTTGTTTACTGGGTTAGCCCATCCCTTCAGGATTTCTGTTTCAGTTTTAAAGGTGAAGCCTTTCTGGAGGATTTCTTTCTCGAGGCCTTACCTAGAGACTGGAGTAGCAATTCTGTCCAAGTTCAATTATGTTGCTACTGAGCAGAAACAGTTAAAGTATGAACTTATAAGGCGGGTTGCAAGGCAAAGCTGACCTTTAAATACATCATCCCCAGTTTTCTGTGGCTATTTCCTGCTTTTCATGGTTTTGTCTTACTGTGTGTCACAAATTTCCAGTCTGACTGCTATGCAGAGAACATGCACACGCAGAATGCTGGTTCGTATTAGCGTCTCCAGTTGCTGATGCAGTTCCTTTAAGAAGTCCGTTTTTATTTATCTGCTACTATGTTGTATGCATTCCTATTATTAGTAATAACATAGGATTTTTCTTTAATGGTAGGTGATATTAGAAGTAGTTTTCCTGGATGAAATGTTCAATAATATCCGATTATTTGTTTCGTGCATACAAAACTTTTATCTGTCTTGATCAGTGCCAACACAAGTTAACACACTAATATTAGGTCAAAATTCTCATCTTCTTAAATGTCTATAAATGTAAGTGGAGCTGTTTCACTTGTACTGATTAATAACTTAAGTCCAAGTTTCCTCTAAAATTCTCCATTGGCTTTTTCAACGAATGTATTTGTGTGCATGGCTGTAACATTTTAGATGCCTTAAATCTGTTTCTGATTTGTTCACCACAACTAATTTAAAATTCCTTAGGAACTAGTGCTGGATTTAAGTTAAGTGTGCTTCCTGTCAGAAGCTGAATATAATGAATTAGAGATTAGACAAATTTGCAGTACACTTGTTAATTAACCACTTGTCTAACGAGATCTTACATCATGGCTCTGTAAGGATAATGTTATATATGAATGTACACCTTGAATATAATGTCACATTAGATAGAAAATACCATCTTTCCAGCAGGTGGAGGAAATTAGAGATTAAATCTCATGGTGAAAAACTACTTTTTGATGACTAGAAGAAAGATGGAAAGACTTCAAGCTGTTGTATTTTATACTTGCTTAAGCCCTTTCTCTGAGCATTGGGGACTGTGTAAGGGCTGACTTCTCAGTGCTGCATTAACACCAGACTATTCTGATGCCGTGTGTTGGTTTCCGTTTAGGAGTTACCTAAAAATATGTAAATACCCTTAAATATTACAACCACACTGACATCCTTTCCAGTCTCTGTATGCCATGCGCTCTGACCAGAGCTGTGTTTGCAGGCAGACACAGCACTATAAAGGTTTGTTCATTGATCTCCTGACAGCTGAGAGCAGGAGAGATTTTGCTGGTGTTTGGAGCATTTCAGTTGCTATGAACAATGGTGACATGTCTGGGAGGGACAGTTATGTGACACTATCCTCTTCTTCCAGTTAGCCTCTCTGATAGCTGCTTTGGTTGCCTTTGCTATTTGTGGTTCCCCAGGTTAATGCTGCCTCTCTCAGTTTCAGCTCCAGCAGTGACTTTATTCTGCCTTTTTTGGTTTGTTTTTTTTTTTTGCAGAGCCCTAAGTGGCAGCAAGGTTACTGGAGCTGTCTGAAAAGAGATTTTGCTTCCCTGCATATCCCCAATAACCACAAAAGTGGGGTTTACTAAAAGCATTTAAATAAAATTCTAGGGAAATGAATGGGCTTATAGGGAATTTAACAGACTTACAGGGAGTGATGGTGACTGGCCCACTTGTTTTATATACAAGTGGAGCCTAATGTGAATTTTTTTTCTCCC
This sequence comes from Tetrax tetrax, assembly GCA_009806455.1. Lineage (NCBI taxonomy): Eukaryota > Metazoa > Chordata > Aves > Otidiformes > Otididae > Tetrax > Tetrax tetrax. The sequence goes on from WHYT01017313.1 coordinate 338,335, forward strand.
TTCAGTTCTTTCCATACATCCTTTTGCTTGTTGCTATCCTGCTGTACCTACCATGTTTGTTCTGGCGCTTCACCGCTGCACCTCACCTTTCTTCAGACCTGAAATTTATTATGGAAGAACTTGACAAAGCCTATAACAGAGCAATCAAAGCTGCTAATAGCGTCCGCAGCGGAGACCCCAGGGACCCTGCTGACTTGGTTCCAGCCGTTAATGACAACTTGACACAGAGGTAAGATACTGGGGCTTTCTTTGCTCTTTTCCTTAAGCTCTTAACAGATGTGACACCTGCACTCTCAGAAGTTTATTGCAAAGGTTTGAATGGGGACCTGACACATTTTTACATTTGATTAAAAAAAGAGAAGATACCTGAAATCATTACTGTGGGCACTTGGAGCTGGACCTTACAGCTTTTCTTTTTTCAAAGAAAATATTTGATGATCTCTTGAGTTTACTAATTACCTGAGCTGTTCTGATTTCTTTAGTTGTGGTGGATGGTAATTAGCATAAGAAAATGGAGATGGCTGCAGTCCTCAGTGTTCTTGACAGTCACTTGCATGCTGTGAGCAAAGTCAGTCATCTGTCCTTTCTGATCTTGGTCTGCAAAACTCTGTTTAAGGAAGAAAAACACAAAACCAATAAAAAACCAAATACCATAACCAACAAAAGCAAAAACCTCCTCTCTGATCAAACTGGTGCACTGTGCTAACCAGGTCCAGTTTCTGCTTCATCCTAAGTCAGGGCCCCTCCTTCTCTTTGCATGTGGGGGTACAGGCAATGCAACAGGGGCTATGGGGTGTTGTTTAAAATGTGGAGTTAGGTCTTGACAAGTAAAAAGCCTTCCAATGTGCTATTAGCAAACAAGTGCTTGGGAAGTCTGCTTTTCCTCATGAGTTTGCTTAGCTGTTTTCTATTGGAAAAGAACAAAAAATTTTTTTTTTCTGCGAGTGCAATACTTTTTTTTTCCTTTTTCCAGTATTTGAGCTCTTTTGTCTCTTAAGTGGCTTTTCTGTATTAGAGTGTCAATATTCTTCATTTATCTGCTATTCTGTTGTTTTTCTACTGACTTCACTAAAGCTACCCTTGATTTACCCCAGTGAGAGGGAACCCAATCTTGTGTCTATTTTAGAGTACCAGGTTTGTTTGAAATTTGAGGTAGGTGAATGCTGCAGCATCTGATCTGTGATTTGCTTTTTTTTCTTTCTCTTTCAGTTTGTGGGAAATATCTGAAAGCCACTTTAAATACCCAATTGTGGAGCAGTACCTGAAGACGAAAAAGAATTCCAAATGCTTGATAATTAAATACGTTATCTGCCGTTTACTCACACTAGTAATTATTTTCCTTGCATGCCTCTACCTGGGCTACTACATTAGCCTCTCCTCTTTGAGTGATGAGTTTCTCTGCACTATCAAAACTGGGATCTTAAAGAACGACACAACTGTTCCAGAAGTGGTTCAGTGCAAGCTTATTGCTGTTGGTGTCTTCAAGGTACTCAGCTACATTAACCTGATAGTCTATCTTTTAGTGATGCCGCTGGTAGTGTATGCCATGTTTGTTCCATGGAGGTGGAATTCGGGTATTCTCAAGGTGTATGAAATCCTGCCAACGTTCGATGTTCTGAAACTTAAGTCAAAGTGTTTTGATGACTTAAGCCTTTACCTCCTCTTTCTTGAGGAAAATGTGAGCGAACTTAAATCATTTAAATGCCTCAAAGTGCTGGAGAACATTGCAGTTTCTGAGAAGTTTGATGTCATGCAACTTTTGGTAAACCTTGGTACTATTAAGACAGATACCATAGATGGGAAGCCAGGGACAGCTGTGTTGGAGAAGCCTGAAGAAACAACTACAGAAGAGCTGGAAAAAAATGCAACAGAGCTACAAGGTAAGGTGACTTGCTCTTTCTTTAAAAAGAAAACTCAAAGAAACAAACAGCACAAAACCACCACATCCAAACCTACTGGCGTAGAGAGATAAGGAATCCATTAAACCAAAAATTCATTCTTGCAAAACAAAGCAGGTTTCGCGTATATGTGTATTTGTTACCAGAAAGATTTTAATATATTCTACCAAGAAAACAGAGCTGCTTAGACCTTGCTGTGTTGTCTGCAGTATAACTGCTGTAACTTCATGTGTGTGCCAGAAGATTGTGGTGTTGCAACTTGGTGGATGCTGAAGTGTCCGTTAAGTTGGTGTCCTTGCTGATGTCTTTGCTCTAGCAGTAAAAGGCTTCAGGTGTCTGAACTTCAGCTTCTTAAGACCACCTGCACAGTAGAAGAGCACTAGATTGGTCTACAGCAGGTTGTGCTTGAAGAAGCTCCAGTGAGAAAGCTGGTGGTTTCAGGACAGAAATTTTAGATATTAGCTCAAGAGAGTAGTAACTGCTGCTTCTGCTTTTCATTCAGGCTTTGGCAGAAATCTTAGATGAATGTAAAAATAAGTCTGATGCTCAGAAATGCCGCTGGCAGAGGAACAGAAAATTACAAAAGAAGGGAAGTGGACTGGAACCAGTGAACATGCTCCTGTTCCTTCTTATAGACGGAGAAAAGAAGATTGACTGTAAAGTGATTTTTGCCAAAATGGTCCGAGTCAATCTGCATTGGTGCAGCTGTTCTCTGAATGTTCCCACCAGTTCCCAGGCATGATCGGCTCTGAGCAATCACTCTTATATGAGATGCAGTCTTAGATTCTGTGCTAAAAAATGTGGTATATCTTAAATGTGATTCCAATTCCCCCTTCAAGTGCAGAATGAGAGACGAGAAGCCAAATGTCCGCAGGGAGGCATAAAGGGATGGAAGAGCTTTCTTCCCATTTGATGTGAACGTGGCTGCTGTCATAGCTGTCCCCACAGAATTGGCAGGACACCAGTGCCTACATCCCCCGAATGAAGGAGTTGAGACTCTGTGGGCTGCCTCTTCACAAAGTCCTTCCCTCATAGAAGTGAAGATGCTTTAAAACATTTAGCAGCTGACTTGAGTAGCAGAGCAGAATGCTGAGAGCAAGTTAAAGAACTTTTTCAAAAGCAGGAAAAAATGAAATCTACGTTCTCTTCAGAAAGCTATGCCCTGTGCTTAATAAAAAAGAAGCAGCCAGCATCCAGAGGGTAACTGTTCCTCTGTACTTTGGACAAGCAGTTCTAGTAGGCTGGGGTTTGGAGAAGTCTATACAAGAGGGGAATTCAGACCAAACAAGCAGAATTCTTTTCAAACTAGAAGCAGCACTTCTGGCAGACAGCTCTAGTACAGCAGTTTGGAATAATTCTGACAGAAAATAGTTTTCCTCTTAAATGTGTCCCATTTTGAAATTACAGGTGGATGGGTTTTGGTAGGAGAACTTAAGAGCCCAAGGTGGAGATCTCTGCTCAAGGAGTTGAAAAAGCTAATAGAAAACCTGACTTATTTTTATCTGAAAGCAGAACTTTTGAGACTGTTTTCATCTCACAAAAACACTTCAAAGATTTGTTTTCCTCCAGAGCAGAACAAACCCGTGCTTGAAGCTCCGTTAAAATGCATTGCAGAAAGAAGCTGCCATTTCATGAGCAGCCCTGGCTTGTGCAGCCTTCTTCTGCCTGGGCGCAGCTGCAGACTTCACCACCCGTCAGCAAAGCTTTGCCTGTGGCTCATTGTCCTTTCTTCTGTTGCTAGTGTCATTAGCCTGTTTTAATTAGTAACCATGTTAACAAACCAGTGGTAGATGAGCCGGGGCAGACGGAGGCTCTTGGCAGCTCCAGCATGGCACAGGACAGCCAGCCTTGCAGCAGTGTCTTGGTGGCAGTCCCTTTGTAAATGAGAATATGTGGAGTGGTTTGGTGGCCTTTTCACTTCTAAAGGTTTCCTTTCTCTTTAGTTTTGAGAGACCATGATGCAAGTGGCAACGTGAGTCCGAGAGAAGATAAAAGACTTCGCCAAAGACTCGTAGATTCTTCATGCTGACGCTCTCCCACCACAGCGGGCACGAGCTTCCTACTGCAGGAGGGCTTCTCCTCCGCCTTCACTGTGCTCAACGCAAGGTGCTGCTCTTCGAATGCAACCGTCTCGAGAGCCTGACAATTCCTCAGAGGCCAAACTGGTTTACAGACTACTGTTGTATAATAATCAGCAATCATGTACCTGAAAAAGCATGTTGTAGAATTTTATTATTTATTTTTTAAAAAAACCCAACACACGAGGAACAACAAAACCAAAAAATTTCAGTCATGCGTTACAAGTGACATGCACTGAATGCAATGGAAGCTGGCGGCAGGAAAGAGCTAGCACTATCCCGTGCGCAGGGAAACAACCCTGGAGGTACACAAAAAGAGGTGGCCACATTGCATTCTGAAGTGTTGCTTTGCTGGGAGCGGCCATCTCAGTTCTGGGGTTTAAGTGAGGCATCTTGGGGCTCTCTGCCCTGGAAAGGGGTGGGGGTGGTTTTTTTTTTAATGAGTCTGCTTAATCTGTACTGGTAGCTGGCCACTGATACTGGCTCTGTCTTCACAGGAAAAGTAGAGGTTGCTCTGTTCAGCCTGAGATGTCTTGGTTAGCCATCTCAACGTTGATGTCTGGGGTTAATTACTTGGCACTGATGGAAAAGAAACTACAAACAGGCTTAGTATAAGGGGGTACTGTAAATGATAGAGATTTTGAATTTTCTATGTATTCATAAATTAATATTGTTTTAACACTTTTTTTCTTTTTTATAAAACGTAATGATATGTAAGCTAAATGTTAGTTTAATTTCTATTTCTCAGTTGTTTTGGTCTTAGTGACTAGCAAATACGCCTTGGGGTTTGGACTGAAGATCAGTGAAGTTGGTTCCAGTTTTGAAATGGTTTGTAGAAGTGTTTTGTAATGTTTGTATGCGTGCAATTTGTTTCAACATGTTTGTAATATCAAATGCAATATTAGTTGTGCTGTGTTCCAGACCCCACTTGAGAAGTCTTACCTGTATTACAGTAGCATCTGAGTGCCTCAGCAGAGCCAAGCACCCAATAGGCAAAGTGAGGTAGATGTAAGCATGATCAAAGGTTGTTCCCCATGCACCCTGTGACTTAATTTTAATTAAAGATAAGATACTGAAGTGGATTGGAACAGACAAAAGAAGGGAGAGTGCATGTAAATTGGAAAACTGTCCTGGTTTGTTATTGGACTGTTTTGGGAAAGCAATATTCAGCTTTTATGTCGCCCCTCCTGCCCAGGACCTCTACCTTCAATGAACATTAAAACGACCTTTGTCTTGAATTTTAGATACAAGGTGAGGTGGGTAGGGTTTAAGCACTACGATGGCAATGTGTATCTTTCACAAATGTTATATGCTCACTTATTTTTCTGTATTGTCCATGTAACTGAAATGTTTTGCCTGTCGTGTCTTCCAAGTTGTCTTTTTAGACAACTAAAAAGTGGGATCTCTTTTATAGCTGGGTAGGACTTCCATTTTCCAGCTCATCTGTTGTGTTCTCAACTGTTAGCATTCTCCTATGCCTGAGGATGAGGGAGAAAATGAAGTAATCGGTGTTGCCATCTTTGCACAAAACTCTGTGCTGCAGCAGATTTCAGATAGTGCACCTACTTGAATTTGGCAGTTGGTTAAACAAGTGGATCCCAAAGTGCTGCCATACCATGCTTAGGGCTAGTATTACAAGAACTCCTCAGTTATTATATGGCTTTCAGGTAAGATAAGTCTCATTTAAAATAAAGTCTTTAAAGCCATAGTATTATGCTGCCTCCACACAGGACAGGCACAGCTGTGGTCCGTTGCGTTACCAGCAAGGAACAGGGCTTGTGTTGGATACTGGTGGCCCCAACTGCTCGGTTTTACTGCCATACTTCTCCCAGCAAACCTACAACCCCTCTGACCTTTTCTAGATTGTTCCTCTCTGGCTGTGCTGATGTGTTGCTGATGGTCCTTTACATGTGGGTAATGCAGGTGCACATTGTGCGTTGTGCGTTTTGAACACGGAGCTATAGTGCAATACTAAGATTTTGTGATGTGGATGTGTTTGAACTGTTTGATGTAAGTAGAGTTCTCAGTCTTTAAAACTCAAAGCTCCTGAAAGCAACGTTCATGTTTTATGTTGGCTATGAACCTAACTTTTTACTAATTCCCCTTTTGTATTTTAAAATATGACTTGCTGCCATGAATCTCTTGTCTTCTAAAGTGTTCAATAAAATATGTATAATTTCTTCTTGGTTATTTAAATAAAATCAATTTTATGACTTAAAGTGACTGAAGGTTCCAGGAACAGTTGCATGTCACCATCTGAAAACCCATAGCACAATATGGGAAGAATGGATCAAGAGCAGCCCTGAGAAGAAGGACTTAGGGGTGTTGGTGGACAAGAAGCTCCCCATGAGCTGGCACTGTGCGCTTGCAGCCCAGAAAATCAACCGCATCCTGGGATGCATCAAAAGAAGTGTAGCCAGCAGGTCCAGGAAGGGGATTCTGTCCCTGTATTCCCTTCTCATGAGACCCCACCTGCAGTACTGTGTCCAGCTCTCGAACCCCAACATAAGAAGGATGGGGGCCTGTTGGAGAGGGTCCAGAGGAGGGCCACGAAGATGATCACAGGGCTGGAGCACCTCTCCTATGAGGACAGGCTGAGAGAGTTGGGGCTGTTCAGCCTGGAGAAGAGGAGGCTCCGGGGAGACCTGATAGCGGCCTTCCAATACCTCAAGGGGGCCTACAGGGAAGACGGGGAGAAACGTTTGCAGGGCCTGTTGTGATAGAACAAGGGGTAATGGTTTTAAAATAGAAGGAGGCAGATTTAGACTTGATATAAGATCAAGTATGAAGAGATTCAGGTTGGTCAGCCTTTTCTGACCCTTCTCCCTCCTTCACTGGGGTATTAATAGCCCTTCAAATGCAGGAGAGTTGCAGCTAGCTCCTCTGCATGCTCTTTGCTTTCTAACACCGTTGAATGGCTCTTAGTTACCTTGTGAGATTTAAAGCTTGTGATATAAATTACATTACAGAGAAGGAGAGTGAAAATGTTTATTCCAGTAGAAGATGACGTATCTCTAAAAGCAACTGCACCTTGCTGCTTTTCCTCCTCTCGATGTTGTCTGTCACTTTCAGAATAAAGAGTATATTTTAGATCCATATTTTGTTTCTGTTACTGAGAGCAGAGGGTGGGCTTTTTTAGTAGGAGTTTTGATGACAAGTTTAGAGTGCAAGCCTAGAGCCCCATTTAATGAGCCTACGAGCAAAGGATGTCCTGGCTGCACTTTGTAAACATGAAGACGGACATCACGTCATGAGTGGTTTTCTGAAGATGGAGGTGGTAAAAGGGATTTAAACTTCACCTCCACCACCACCATCCTCTGGTGTCTACAGTGGATTTTATCTGTCTGAGTTAAAACTTTTTAAGGTCCCTTCCAATCCAAAGCATTCTATGATTCTAAATCTCTATGCACTGTGGATAAAAACACATTGAATGTCATGCTATCATTGAAATGCAGTATACTCTAACGTACTGATGGAAATTAGGGATAGTTTGGCCTTTACATACACCACAAGGATTTTGTTGGCCCACCTTTCAGGGTTTTTTTTTTTTTTTTTCCTGCACCTAGGCTTGTACTGCAGACTTGCTTTCAAAGGCTCACAGGAACAGCCTTGTTTCTAACCTGTGGATCCAAGCTATTATTGTATTTTATTTTAAAAGGTAAGTGAAGTATTACGTCTGTCTTAAGGAAGTTTGTAATTCTGCTTTTAATGAAGTTTAGACTATATTCACCTCAATGAGTGGTTGTCATCGCTACCCAGGTGTTCTCATGCTGCTATGACATTGCTTTGAGAGCTGGATTGTTGCAAACCGAACAAGAGCAGATGAAACAACTCGACGGTGAGTACTCTCAATGTCTGTGTTGTGCTTAGGACTATCTTGCTCCATTGAGGCTCATATTGAGGTCTCTAGCATTTACTCCTGGAATAAGAATTAAACAACATTCTAGGAGGAGTACAAGGTAAACCTCAGACTGCCTATGAAGTGCGACAAAGAATTAGATTCTTATTCAGGAGTACTCTTTGTACTCAGAGATTTGCAAAAGTCTAGGGTTCAGGGTTATTTTTCTGGTGGTACCAAGAAGATGAGGAAACAAAACAGCATAGCTTCCTGCTGAGTACCAAGAAACACTACAGAAGGGACCTGCTAGATGAACCACCCACAACCATTTCTTGGATTGTGAAAATTTTTTTTTAAATAATCTGAAGATTTTACGCAACCTGTTTGGTCAGTGGTATGGCCAAGCATATAGCCATGCTTTCCCAGAATAGTGACACCACTAAGGACTTGCTTAGATGGAGGCTATTATTAAACCCTTATGTATGATGACTGCTGTAAGATTTTAGAATCGTAGAATGGTTAGAGTTGGAAGGGACCTTCAAAGGCCATCCAGTCCAACCCCCCTGCAAGGAGCAGCGACATCTCCAACCAGATCAGGTTGCTCAGATCCCCATCCAATCTGGCCTTGAATGTTTCTAGGGATGGGGCATCAACCACTTCTCTGGGCAACCTGTGCCAGTGTTCCACCACCCTCATTGTAAAAAAATTTTTCCTAATATCCAATCTAAATCTGCCTCCCTCTATTTTAAAACCATTATCCCTTGTCCTATCACAATGGGCCCTGCCGAAGGGTTTTTCCCCATCTTTCCTGTAGGCCCCCTTCAGGTACTGGAAGACCGCTATTAGGTCTCCTAGGAGCCTTCTTTTCACCAGGCTGAACAGCCCCAACTCTCTCAGCCTGTCCTCATAGGAGAGGTGCTCCAGCCCTCTGATCATCTTATTTACTTCCAGAAATGTCTCCATTTGCTTTTGGAACCCACGATAACTTTCAACACCCATAATTCCTAACAGCAAGGAACTCCACAACTTGGTTAGATGGCATGCAGAGAACTATCTCCTTTGGTGTTTTCAGGCTGACAATTAACACCTTGGTGGCCTGAACTAAAATTACTTAACTCCAATTTCTACCAATTCAAATCAGTAGCACCAAGACAATTAGCTGAGGTGACCTTGCCTCATGCTTTAGTGTCCCAGAACATGCTACTGAGATACCTGCAGATACTGTCCACCAACAAGAGTCTCTCACAGCTTTACGAAGCCCAGTCAACACTGATACGCTGGCTCAGATGTTCCCAGATGAAAAATGGACTGGGTTATTTCTTCCTGGAAGTTTAATTGTAACTCCCTGGTGGAACTCCCTCAGCAGAAATTTGTAAGAATCCAAAGTCAGTATTTCTGCAGTAGTGTTACTGAATATTTTAACCCAATTTTATGGAAAATTAACCTGTTTCCCAAGACTGTTAAATTAAAGTGTAATTTATTAACTCCTCAGGGCTCCTCAAAACACACAGTATGTGTATGGACACACCAGCTACCAAAGAGCACAGCCAAGCATGTCTAAGGCTGAATGTGAACCAACAGAAATTTAGGATTTAGACATAGAAAAGCATTTGAACATTTAATATTTTTAGGGACTTTCCCAAACCTTTGCAGTCTTCAGATCCCCTCAGAAAGAAATTAATATTGAAAAGCAGTTCATTACAGAGAAGACAGCTTACTTGGTGACATAGGATGGGACTTAGGAAGTAGTGTGATGGGATTCAGGGCACTTCAGATTATTTGTCTGGCCGAGGCATAAGCTTGTACTAACCAGTAAACACCCAAATCACAGGCTTGCTAAATCCAAATCCTTTATTTTTATTTTGTTTCTTTACTAGCATTTAGTGAGTGTGATTCTGTAGTCTACACTGTTTGTTAGGCCAGATTTGCTGCCACACTTTTGAAAAGAGGGAGAACTGTGAGTAGCAATAACTCCTGTGTGCTTGAGAGATAAAAAGGAGGGAGATTAAGGAATTGTATGACTTTTCAGACTTAACAGACATTTCATTATTACACAGCAGACATAGGCAGAGAACTAAATGAAGAACTAATGAGAGAATGATCTAAATAAAGGCAGTGGGTGGAGAGGCACAGAAACATACACAGTACGTACTACCAAACACAGTCCTAGAAAGTGCTTCACACAAGTGTTATGTCTTTTCGGACCAGCATTGCTGCTTCTCTTCTTTTTATCTGTAAAGCTCTTCTCTGCCTCTCATAGCAGCTATATACTTGTTCTTCTGGATTTTAAGGGACTTTCCAAAGGCTACCCAAGCAACATGATCCTCTGTTTACTTGATGGAAGAAGAAGAGTTGAAGTGGCTGGCCTAGAGGAATAAGTTTAACTAGAAGAGCTGGGTCTCTGAGTGTCTTCCAGGGATGTGTCTTTAGTACAGTACTCTAGATAACTAAGAGAGTGCAGTCAAAACTAATGAAAATTCCCGCATTTTATTTCAGGGGAAGGGAAAACACCATTGCTTCTGGTTTTTTTTTTCTGTATGCTAAAAAGAAAGGACACATTTTTAAGATATTTTTCTGTGATTCTGTGCTGCAGAAGTTGATCCTTGTGGCTGCTTATGAATTGGGCTGTTTTTGAGAACTGGACCATTTGAAAGTTCACAGTGCTCTGATGAACCCTTGCAATATACTAACCCAGACAACTTCCACCTTTCAGAAGACACTAGGTAAGGAAATTACAAGTTCTACAGGGAAATTATTGTGGGATTTGATTAACGTGCTGATGTATTCAGTCCTTTATCACCCTTTTGCAACACGTCCATATTGCATCCAACAGCTCATGGAGCACCACTGCCCACAGCCTGGCACACTGGCTTCCTGCACACCTACATTTGCAAAACAATCCCTGATCCACAGAACGAAGTGGAGATACTGGCTGAATAAAATAATTCTCAAAGACAAATGATAGATTCTGTTCCAGTGGCCAAGCCAGTGGGCAAGCTCAGTAAAGGCAGAGATTAGTCCGTGTCATGAAAGGAGGAGCCAGAATCAGAGCTGTCTCTTCGGAGTAAACTTTTCCAGAACTCTTTTTCTTGAGCACCATTTTGTGCAGCCTACCTTAGAGTGGCACAAAAGAAAATCTACCTTTCTGTTAGGGACAATTTCCATTCTGTGCGTTTGTGTCTTCTGCAAGGCTGGGAGCTCTGGAAGAGCATTGCAAAAGAGAAGAGACCTCCCATCTTGTTCTTCAAGCTGTTCCCAAAGGTTTAATTTTGTTTATTTTGTTAAAAAAAAACTACCAAAATCTTGTACTGCCTGTTCCAACCCTGCTCTTTTATGAGGATTTACATACAGTGGGACTTGCCAATTCAAAAAAGCATCCTTTCTAGTGGCAAGTGTTGACAAGCAACCTGCTGAATAGAGGCTTGGGGGTGAAAGTGCCTACTTCAGAGCTAGGTACCCTGTTCCTGGCTCCACCCAAGTCCCATACCTGTCTGAGCCCTTCCCAGGTCCTACATCTGTCCCCTCAGACTCACACCGTGTTCTCCATGAGGGTCAGGAAGAGCATCTGAGAGACGATGGTCGTTCCAGTCAGTCCTTCCTTCAGCATGGCTGGGGCTGTTTCCCTGCAGAGAACAGCTCTTTGTCCCCACATCCCCAGGCCAGGCAAGGGAGCAGGTTTCAGACAGTACAGGACTCCCATTGCTCACTGCAGTTTTCAAACACCTCTCATGTTTTATAATAAAAAGAACAGGGATTTTCCTTCCCTCCACAGTTCTTTCTCAGGCTTTTCTCAGTCAAGCTCCACTCTGAAGCTTGGACAAGATAAAAAACATAGCCAGAGCACTAGAAGTGGCCTGAGGCTACTGTTGTAGACTTTAGAAAGCTAATCCTTGTTTTGCTAGAAAACAAACCTTACAGTCTGCTTTGAGGAGCTAAGGAATGTAATAAATATCAAACCATCAAAGTTCCTTCTCTTTGTCTCTAGTGGCTATAAAAAATACAAGCAGCAGCAGTGCAGGTGTAGGAACCTACAGTGAAGTGAGATGACTCCTTCCTTAGTGTCCTGGCTTTCTTCAGCACTCTCCAGGTGTGATCAAGGATGAACACCTGTCTGAGACTGAGGATCAGGAGAGATCATCCCAAGTCTTGCCATATTCTCTTTGGGTTTTTTCCACAGAAGTATCTTCTCTGAACCCAAAATATCCTAACCTGCACCTGCTTATAACACACCTCTCAGATAAACTTTACAAAGATCATTGAAAGAGGAGTTAGGTCATACTGTTCACTCACAGCATCAAAGGAGATCTCAGGGTACAGGCTGATGTCTTTGAAAGTGGATTCAATTAACTGCTTCAGCTCCTCCAGCATTTTTGCCAGTGTTGCCATAGTGTTACCTACAATTTCTTGTTGGAAGAGAGCTCATTCACCTAGAAAAACAGAGGGAGTGGGTGGAAGTCCCACTTTCTCAGGAAATCAGGCTTCATTGAATCTCAGCACTATCTCAGGCCTCCACAATTTTCTGTTCTGTTGCCTGGAAAACACAGAAAGCCTTAAACCTCCCCTCCACCTGTCTGCACGCGTCCACCTCTGTTCAGGTCAGCAGCTTTTCAGGAGCTCCCACAGGTCTTTGAAATCTGCTGACACAAAAACCCATAAACCCATATAGCCACAGGGTATCCAGGGCAGCACCTCATCTTGGTCATTTAAGTGTGTTGGACCTCCTGATGTTGACCCAAGACCCAGGAGAGCTGGACAAACAATTAGTTGCATTTGAAGGAGGTCCATCACAACTGCCACGACCATAATGGTCTGTTTGAGCTGCGGAGAAGAAAGGGAGAAATTATTTTGCTCAGACTGGACTTCCTCTTTCATACACAGCATTCTCTCTCTCCAGGAACTTGTCTCTAGAGGTTTCCCTCCTTCCTCTGGAGGAAAGGTGTTTCTCTAGGGGAGAGAGAATATCTCCCTGCTTTCATGGGATTGAGCTGCATCTCAACATGAATTTTGCCAGCCTGCCTGCTCTCACAGGCTCATGAGAGGGATAAGAAGCTGGAATCCAGCCACACTCTTTACCAACTCACAGGGTTTTGCTACTCCCACAGCAGCAGCAGCAGTTCTCCAGCTTTAGACAAACCACTTCCTGCCAAAGCACATCTCCTCACATGCCATTGCTACATACAAAGACAAATGAGCTCTGACGTCTCAGAGCTGCTGTCGAAGGCCCACAACATCAGCAGTTCTCACCTCTTCCTCTTCACGGACCAGACAGTGAGCTGCCACAAAACTGGACTTCCCTCATTTGAGGGAAAAAGCGTTGTTCCTACAGTCTGAATGAAGTATTTATATCTTTAGAGCTGCATCAAAAGATGAGGGGAAAGGTAATGTAAAAAGTAGGTGCCAGGGAGGCTGTCTGGCATTAGCACCCAGTGTACTCATCCCGAGCTACAGCACTGTGCTCCTTAGGGTTTAATCACAGGTCAGTTTTGAATTAACAGATAAGGTATGAAATGCCCTGTAACACCTTCACTGAAATGCCGAGCTGTTTCTTTCCTCCTCCTCTTCCTCTCCACTACATCTTCTCCTCCCCCAGGGCTTGTTGCAGGAAGCTGAGTCCTTCCAGACCACAGTGGCCTCGCAAGCTTCAGACATCTTCTCTATGTTGTCAAGACTGTTCAGAGCAGCAAATGATGAGGCAGCTGTGATCTCATAGCCCTTTGAGCACCTCAGGGTGCAGGGAAGAGTACCTTCTCCGGGTTCTCAGACAGCGTAACAGCAAAGCAAGAGGTGCAGGTTGCTGGACCATTGCTGGTAGCAAGTTTGCTGAAGGTAATGAAGACAAACTCCTCAGAGATTTTCTCTGGGGGCTTCATACGACATTGCAGCTCACAAATGACATATTTGAAGTGACAGTAAGCCAGAGACAGCAGGATGTCACTGGGAGCTCATCTTTATTCTTCTGCTACAACCTAAAAAGAACTGTGAAAGAAAACAATAAACAGGAGAAATTCTGAGGCAGCAGGTCAGGTGGAACCAGCCATCAGTGACTGCTTGACTCCATCTCCATGTCTGAGGTAACAGTGTCAGTAGTCATTAAATTGCCAGTTAATTTGCCCCATTTGCAGTTCTGTGGTATTCTCTTCCAAGAAGATTCAACCAACAAGCCCTCTCTAGGGGAAAGGCCAGCTGGGACATTCGGTGCAGCAGAGGAAGGACTAACAGTTTACAGGCAGGTAAAAAAAAAAAAAGGGAATGTAATGAAACTGTCTATCACTTAGGAGCAACTGAAATTCCTTCCTCTTGCAGGGTCCTTGAGTGCCCTTCAAGAAGGACTTGTTCACTGCAGAAACCTTGAGCCTGCTCATCCCTGTTGCAGCAAAAGTCTTAGGTACATTCTGGACACGCTCAAGACCTGTGCACGATAACATGCTTTTCTTTAAGGACGAAACTCCACTGAGCAAGAATTACAGCAGGATCTGGGAGCCACTATCAGCTCTTAATATTAGAGAGCAACTTTTGGAGACATTTTGTGTTTTGAAAAAAAAAAAAACAAAAAAAACCACCTCAGAACAGGGCTTTTTTAATTCAAAGAAGACAAGGTCACCTGGACCATTCTCACGCCCCTTGAGGTTAACGCTGCTGATGCAAGCAGCCTCTGCAGGGAGATGACACTCATTTGCAGAGCAATAAAGGAGGCCTGGGAGATATTCTGGGACATTTCTATTTGAAAAGCTCAAACTGTTCTCCCCATTATGTTGAAGATGAAATTTTATATAGACTCAGGAAGAGACTTTATGCGAGGGCTGTGTTTTTAAGCCTTTTAAAAAGATTATACTTTTCTCACGCACAGGAAGGTCGGGGAAGCAGATGAAGAAATTCTACCGGGAAAAACCAGACTTTGCTCTATTAGGGCAAAAAGGTTGCAATAAAGAGTCAAAGGAATGGAGAACTGGCTTGGAATGAGAAGCCAAAACTTAGGAGAAGACAACACTTGCAGAAGAAGAAAGGTGTGACCCCTTCCAAGTACTGGGAGAGTCTGAAGTCTCATAATTTCTCTGCTGTTACCAAACATTCAAATCCACAGGCAAAAACTTCCCATTTTTGCCCTGTTTGTTAATTACATATGAAGGACATCATCCCACCACTGTTGTCAGATAGATGGAAGAGGACATTATAATGAATCAACATTTCCAGCCTTTCTGAAAATATATCCAGGCATCAATAAAATGACACACAAAATAATTTTTCCTTGTTTCTGTGCATATTTTTGAACCACGTTGCTCTCAGACTCTTGGTTCCAGGAATCCTGAATACAAGATGCAATTGCTCTTCTCTCTCTGTCTCAGTTCCTGTTTTATAAAACAAGGCTGATAACACCACTTCATCAAATGAGGGCATTCTAAAAAAAATTTTAAGTGCCAGAATATGCAAAACATTTTTGCATTGAGTATTGTATTGAGTATTGTATTGTCGTTGAGTAATACAAAAAGCACTCTGAAGGTATTCATTCCCTGTTCAGGGCAGGGTTTGAAAAGGATGCCTATCCATAGTCAATAGAGAGAAGAAAGAAAATATTAAATAACTTCTGTAAACCAGATAAGGCAGGGCATCACAAAAAACTAAACTGAAAGTTGTGTCTGTGATGGTTTAGCCCGAATCACCACACAGTTTCTCACTCACCCTCCCCCTCCCAGGCGGGATGGGGGAGAGAATTGGGAAGGAAGGAGAACTCGTGGGTTGAGATGACAACGTTATTTACTAAAATAACGAAGGAAAACTACAATAATAACAGAATATAAGGATATTAAAATATACAAGGTAAACAATGTATGTTTTCTCACCACCCGATGTCCCAATGACCGATACAGCCCGTCCCGAGCAGCGATCACGGAAACAAAACCGAGCGGCAAGCAAAGGAGCAAAAGGGAGCCAGCAAGGTGGAGGGAACGATGCCAACAAACTGAAGAGAAAGATGGATGCCAGGAAGGCAGATACCCGCCCCGGCCAGCCCCCACTTATATACTGAGCATGACGTTTATGGCATGGAATACTCTCTTTGGCCAGTTTGGGTCAATTATTCTGTCTGTCTTTCTCCCAGCTTCCTGCATCTGCAAATTAGCAAGACTTGGAAAGCAGGACTGTGTCCTTGGTCTCATTCACAACAACTCATATCATCAGGGTGTTTATCAACATTCTTCACACACGAAATCCAAAACATACCAGCTACTGAGAGGAAAAAATTAACTCCATCCCTGCCAAAACCAGGACATAAGGTTAGACAATATACAACAACTTGAATAAGAGTGGAGAAGAATTTAAATAATTAAAGAATTATCAAATCAATATTTAGAAAGATCAAACAAAATCAGCAATTACGTTCTTCAGCATGGATCAGAAAACTTTTGGATAGTGAATCAGTTTACATCTTAATTTCTGAAAGAAGCTTAGAAATTAACTGTCTGTCTTTTTCAATGAGGCTTGTTTTAACACCGAGGATTTCACCCTTTGGGTTCTCTGCTGGGCTACAGAAGTCCTCGTACCAGCACAAACAAGACGAGAGCAGAAACACGCTGTCAGGAGGGCAGAAATGCTTCTTGCAGCTTAAAGCTGCCTCCAGCTTATGTGTAAACTCAGCTCAGAGGAAAGGCTTTGCCTGGCAGCCAAATGCTGTGGGCGGCTCAGGGACAAGTGGGAACGGTGGCGTCCCCTGGATGCGTCTCTGGGCAAGGAGAGCCTGCGTCGGTCCTGCCACGCACCACTCTGCACCTGCCAGCACCACATATGTCGGTGGCTTAAACTTCTGCTAAATCATTTATTGCCCAAAAATCTTTCACATAAAAGTACTGTAAATCTGCTAGGTTTAGGTGTTGGTTTTGCAGATCAGTTTGATTTGGGGCTGGTGGTTGGGTTTTTTGCCTTTTTTTTTACAATTTATTTCTGTTTTATGAAAAGGTTATCTCTGTATTTGATCACAGATGGTGAACAAGATTTTGTCTGGAAAACACATATATGGACAAGTGTTTAAAAACTGTAAAATGACATGTCTGTGTATTACTGAAAATAAAGTTATTTTAAAGATTTAAAAGCCTATTAACTATAGTATTCTACTGCTTTTTCAGACTTGGAAAGCTTTGGCGACAAATGAATTTAAGTGGTTCCACTGCCATGGGGAGGCAAGAATTGCTGGGTGATCTCTGTGAACATCATACTTCAGGAAGGAGCAAAAATATTTTGGAGTGATAATAAAAGCATATTCCTTTCTGGGGACATGTATCCACTGTTACAATTACTTTAAGCAAAAAATATTTTCACCAAGATGGAAGCTGACTACCAGTATTTCAAACTAAAATTTATTTTAAAAATATGATTGATGTTTTAAGCCAATGATATCTCAGGTTTTAAAATTATACTACATTCCTTTCTTAATTAAGCAGATTTACTGGGGTTGGTAAGAGAAGCTGAGGTAACATTCAGGTTAGCACTTTGTGATTAATGGTGCTTCCATGACTTTCTGAAGTTTTACAATATACCTGATATAGTAATCATATAGGTAGCTGGAACATTTTGAATTATCTGCTTAGTAATTTACAGGACAACGTAAGTAAGAATTGTGTTTGTGAATACTTGAGAAATCATCATGGAACAAAAATTGTTTTCCTATTGGTTAGAAGTTCTACAAGAATAAAATACATTTTGCAGTACTACATCTAGTGTAATTCTAGTATAAAGTATTATAATAATTAAAAATTTTATTTTTGTTAAAATGCTTTGTTAGAGATAAAGCTGCACCCTGTCAGCAGAGGCTGGTGGGAGAGGATGGGGTTCAGATCCCTGCTCTGACAGATACAGAGTCCTGGCAATGCCAGTGGCCTGATGGACGTGCTGGGCACGTCACCACCATCAACCAGAACAAGGTAAAGACACACCAACCGAGCTGGCACATCCACGGGGCGTAATGCAGCACCTGGCAACTCCAGAGGGAAAACCAGCCAGCCCTCCACCTTGCTTGGCTGAAGCAGCAGTGAGACACACAAGTAGAAATTTTCAGGCGGTGCTACAGCCTGTAGCTGTATATTCTTGCCTCCATTTGGTTTGGTGATTTTTTTTTTTCCTAACAAGTGGCACATCAAATTAATATAATGATTCAATGTTTTAAATTGTTTCAGAAAAATCTCAGATATCTGTACTCAATAGCACTGACTACAGAGGTAAAAAAAAGTAAAACTAAGACTAATGTCAGCTTCAGTCGTGTGTTTCCTTTGAATTTATCTGTACCGTCCTCTCAAATAGTAAGGCAAATAAAAATGATTAATACAGGAAAGGCACTCAAGCTGCTGAGCTCTGACTTTGCCTCATATATCATTTTTTCGGAGGTCCTAGTAATGGGAAAACCATATCAGTGAGTTACTTATGTTGGTTGTTTTGTTAATCAATCTTTAGAAAAAAAGACTGAAATTAGAAACAATGAAGATTGTGCTTATCCTTTTGAGAAGACACATACAGAGTTTCTCTCCTGGAGACAAATGTTTTAAAGGAAAGAGGATCTCAAAGGAGATGCATGATCTATTGACTCAGTAGAGAAAGATAGTGAAAAAAAAAATCTCTTTTTTTTTTTTTATGGAAAAAGGCTGCTCAGGTGATATTGGACTCGTCTTTGTGCTAGAAGAAGGTACATCATAAAGTATAAACTTTGCCTTGAAGTAACCCTACGGACAGTTTACCAGACAGCTCATTAAAATAGGGTATGTCAGTGTGCTATTGCAAATGCCTCTTGCATAGCCATTAAGTACAGAGAGTTTTGTCATGTTTCTGCGCTAAGGCTACTGCTGAGGCAAAAGGGCAAAAAGGTTGAATTCTTTCTGTGCTCCATAGTAGGCATCCCTGGCATCTTTATTTCCCTTTAATACATAAAAAGCTTTCATGATAATTTTATAAATCTAATGCTGTCGCCAGCTGGTTTTGTCCTCCAAGTGGCTGCCTCCACAGCACCTCCGTGTAAGGAAAGTCTTTGCAGCTTTGAGATTTGTCTTTGTAGCCTTGATTTGGAGCTTTTTTATGACCATTTTCTGCTCCACCACAGGTGCAATCTCTAATGTCAGCATAGTTAAAGAGGGGAAGATCACACCCCCAGCCTTACCCCTACTTTCCTACTCGCCACCACTGTCACCGTAGTCAGGTACTTATATTGTGCTGATCCATCTCTTCCCTGCATCTCCAGGGGACAATGACAAAACCTTCCAGTGCTCTTGAATTCTGCTTGGGAAAGTGATGTAGCTGGCCCCACACTGTAACTGTAAAGGTGTGATAAAACATAAATTTGCCATATACTTTTAAGACAGACTCTGTATTTTAAGCACTTGGTCTTAGCCCTCATGTCTAAGATAAATTCCATCTTTTCTGCATTGCTCACTCAGCTTTTCTTCAGTTCAGTGATTTGCCCATTGGTTCATATGAAGAAATGAACATTTTTACTGCTTGGTTTGAATTTAACCAATGAACTGAGCAGTGAAGAAAAATTGCCTATATGCTTTCTGAAAGCCAATATTCATATGCAGTAGACAATTGCCTGTCCAAACTAGACTTCTACTTATATGGTCTTTTTTAAATTAAAAAAAAATTATCTAAAAATGTTCATTACTTTTTTTTAGATGATAGTTTAGTGATACACCAGTTATATTTATTATTTGGATCACTTTTATTTTAAATATCTGGGTACTAGTCTATAATAATCTGTAGAAATAAATAACAATTTTTTTTTGGCAGAGAATGTGTACATCATATTTTAAAAAGGTGGTCTCTTTTCATCTAAATTACTGTTGTAAATACTGTATTTTTCAAATAAATGAGAAGAATACACATTGAACTTGAGTTCCTGTTATGATCTGAGGCATAAGTTGGATTTATTTCTATTAATGAGTAAGGAATCCTACTTCAGAATATACAAAGTTTTTTCCAAACATTTCCAGCCTCTGTTTTCCACAGTTTTTCAGTTTGTGCATGAACATGCGCTTGTAGATTAACTGCAGTGGCACTCAATAAAGGAATCTAAATAGAAGAACAGTGAAGAACATTATTTCAGAAGCAAACCAAATATAATATGGATTAAAATATTTAGCCTGTGTATTGAAGTTCTGCAGGTGTCCTAACCCATTCCTCTGTCTGTTAGAAAGCTGGTGTGAGAGAAGGCTATGGCTCGCTTGGTTCTCTGCTCATTTCAGAGAACTGAATTGTGCGAGAAAACTACCACTATGACTTGAAAAGTAATTACTGACGAGAATGCAGCATGCATCTTTGCACGTAAAGACACTTTGATTTACCTGTAAATTATAACAAAGTGAAATCGCTTCTTTAGCTAGAAAAAAAACCCCAAGATTGGTGAGGAGAGCACCCAAGCTGTGGAGGGCTTAAGACTGAGTATGTGAACTATGGTTTTTACTCAGTATGTAAACTATGAAAAGTTAAAAAAAGTCATTTATGTAAGATAAATGCATGATAATAGATGAAAGATAATTACATAAGTGATCATTAACGGGAAAGTTTTCCTACATCTGATTTTCCCCCTACAATTTATCCTGAAATTAAATCTTTAGGATAAACTTATTTTCAGGATGGGGATTAAAAAAGCCCACAAAACAAACAAACAAACTAACCCCCCAACCTCTCCCCCAAACCATAACTTTGCTAAAACTCTACGATGTTTACCACCAGTAATTATTTTAATAAAGATTTTACAATCCTCATTTCCTTACATCCATCAATATAATGGATCCCACACACTATAAAGGAGAAGGGCAGTGGAAAAACAACAAACCATAATGAAAACAAACCACAGAGACCTAGAATTCAAATCTAAGAATGTGAATTACCATTTCACTTTACCATGGCACTTAAAGTTATTACAATAGCTATTGTTAAATGGAATAATAAATACATTAATGAGAGTAGGATGATATTAAATAGATGTTTCTCATTTTTTGTTGGCAACAGATTCAAAGCTAAATGTCAAGTGAAAGTGATTGTTTATTTGTAGTCAAAACATTTTATGTATCAAATAATAACACCAAAGCATAGCTTAAATACTAAAAGTTGCAATATATATGTAAAAGCCAATTTAAAAAGCAAAATATTTGAATAACTATGAAAGAAGTACTCATCTATTAATTTCCCGATTGTTTAAACATATTATTTATTGTCTTTTGGTAACTACTAAATTCAATTTTCAGATTATTTATTTGATGCCTGGGCTATGTAATATTTTTTCTTCTAATAATTTGAACTGATTTAGCGTAGCATTATGGTGTGTCTTTCATTGTAGAATTATTATTTAAAGAAAGATTCTTGAAATAATTTGAAAATGTATTAAAAATATTTATGATGTGGACACAATTCTTTTCAGGATTTCTGTATAATTATGCCCTTGTTTGAGTTCGCTGCAAGCTCTGTAATACTGCATCTGCCACATATGTTGAGAAGAAAACACTCAGTTTTGAAACTGTCTGCTTATCTAAGAGGATGATGTAATTAAACCCAACACGATATACTTACTACTCTATAAAAGGGAAGAAAACCTGGTTTACATTTCTGACAGTATACCACATACCCATTTTTGGAAATGTCAACATTCTGCCCTGCACCAGGAGGTATTTCCAAAGAATCATAGAATCATAGAATAGTTTGGGTTGGTAGGGACCTTCAAAGGTCATCTAGTCCAACCCCCCTGCAAGGACCAGGGACATCTCCAACCAGATCAGGTTGCTCAGAGCCTCATCCAACCTGGCCTTGAATGTTTCCAGGGGTGGGTCATCAAAGTAGCACTTCTAAAATAATTTTGTTTGTGTGTTTTCATTATTCAGTGAAAACAGTAAGAAAATATAAAATACTAGTCTTACTCAAATATTAAGAGCCATTCATAAATATGGAATCAAATTCCTATAGAAAAAGCAAAAGTACATTTTGTACTTGTAAGGTCAGTTAAAGAAAAACATATTGGTTTTTTTTTTTTTTAAATTTTTGAAGGCCTTTCTTTCATCAGAAACTCTAAGCTTCCTCAATAGCACGAGAAAATCCCCAGCCTGTTTTACTATTACCAGACAAGACATATGCCCAAGACTACTCTATGTGTGTGATATTTCAGTCACGTTGGAGGCAAAAGGAGTTCTGTCATCGATTTTTCACTGAAATCTAAAATGCTACTGCCTTTGCAGTCTGTCACATTATATGGGTTAATGTAGCACAAGGGATTGACAGCAATTGTTGCCAGTTTCAGCAACAAAGATACTCAAGATTCACAGGATGGCATTCAGACCACTGATTGCAAGGATGCTAGAAATTCCTATCAAATATTTCTTCCGGAAAAGTCACGTTTTTGTATATCAGAAGATTAATAATTAGATGTGGTAAATAGAAAATTAATTTCAGTGTTCAGAAGAAAGTGAAATTAGAGAAACGGAAGGTTAAAAGAGCCTCTACCTTGCCATTAGAGCAGGAAATGCATTCCAAATAGTTTCAACATTAATTTAAATTATGCTTTGGGGAAAAGGCACTCTAAAAAACTGCAAAAAAATCTTGTTATGCTTTACCAGCTGTTAGGAAGGAAAAAGGCTTAACGAAAATCCGAAATTATGAAAACATTGTCTTTTGTGTCTGAAAATAATTCGTAGGAGCAGGGGAATGCTTGATAATCAGCCTTCCAGTTACCCTCTGCTCGAGCACAGCCAACCGGCGTGTAGCATCATTTCCCAACCACGTCTAGACAATGCCACTCTGATCCAATCCAAGAAAGCAGAGGAAAAACTGTCCATTAAACACACTAAGCATCTACAAGGCTTAGCAGAAATCTAATTCATGGTAGGAAATTCAAACTCTCCATTGCTTTTGTGTCTGCAGTTAACCTTTGTTGATCTTGCCTATCCTAGATCATATGGGGAAAAAGAAATAAAATAAAAACCCCAGATCTGTATCTAGCAGTCAGGAATATTCAAATATAGTCTAGAAAAAAAATGGAAAAATGGGAGGTTTAATCTGAATTAACCTTCTCAATAATAATATATTTACAATGCATGTTTTTAACATTGACATAAACAGCTTATAAGACCTTGTCTATTATTTCTGGTTTCTGTGGGGACTACATATTGTCCTCAGTAGTAAACAGGATTAAAAATTGCAAGTAATCTTTTCAATAGCATCTCCACATTCCTCTTCCTTACAACATTGCAGCTAAGATTAATATAAACTATTTAGAGGAAATAGATTAGGGAGAATCATATTAAAGGAACTCCTTTGTCCTCCATAGAAGTCACTATTGTCAATGAGGATATTTTAATGGGAAATTTCTGCTGAAAGTTTGCTATGGGGAGAATGGGGAGAATACAATGGTTACTTCCTTTAGAGGCTCTTAAAACCTATAGCTTCTATATTTCACAACATCAGAAGTAGAATTGCTTTCCCATATTTTTTTCATAATTAATCCTTTTATGGAAAAGAGGTCTTTTACATTTTAAAATAGCTATTTTAATTGTTTTTTTCTTTGAGTAATTGCAAACACACCATTATGTTCAACCATTTTTGAGCTGAAACACTTTGCTCCAACTTGTTGAATCAAACTGAAATCTACCTTAATTCTGATGTTTGAGCTGTACCTTTCCAAGGGGCTGCCTTACTGAGGGTTGTAGGCTGGGTGCTCCTGCTCAGCAGGATCACCCTTGCATGTTGCAGCAACCTGCACAATACACAGTGCATGACAATCTGGGCATTGAACTCTATTCTTTAAAACAAAGCACAGAAACGAGGACTTCCAAGAGTGACATTGGTAGCACATGCAAACATTACTTTCTATCCAATTAAATTTAA
The DNA here is from genome assembly GCA_009806455.1 of Tetrax tetrax. Lineage (NCBI taxonomy): Eukaryota > Metazoa > Chordata > Aves > Otidiformes > Otididae > Tetrax > Tetrax tetrax. The sequence continues at coordinate 361,995 of WHYT01017313.1, forward strand.
GTGAATATACTTCAAAATGATAAATGTCTCATTCCTCTCAGAAAAGTAGAGGGAAAATATACAAAATGTCTCTCTGAAATAAAAAGATGCAAGATCTAAGACTGTATCAGGAAAAAAAAAGCCTTTTAGTCAATGGACAAAATAAATCGTAATGGATGTTATCTATTACTCCCTAATCACAATAAATTGTTGATTAGGATTCTATTTTCCCTCTCATATTTTTATTTCCTTACATTTTATATCAGTATTCTGCATGGAAGCAACCTCTGCTTAGCTCTGGGAAAGCTATTACATAGCATTAAAGGTTTGGCATGTCCTCTGGCACAGCCCCCAGCAAAACATTCTGTGAAAGCTGCACCATCTTAGAAGAAGTTTCACACTCATAAAATACGACTCCACTTTGCTTCCTTTCACTGCAGCCTCATGACTTCTACTGTCCTTAATTATGACATGCTCCTCAGGTCATCTCTAGCGTCCAGCACTCTGGGGACACGGAAGGTTGACACCATTTATTCCTTACCCTCCCTTTCCTACATATTTTGTTTAAAAATGAGTGGCTATGCAACATGTGCCTACCATGGCAAAGTAAGATATTTGCAGAAGGCCATATGAGATATCTTACTTTTCTTTTTCTGCTTGCGTAGGCTTATTGTCTGAACTACAATCTAGTCCAAAATATTCTGAAATAATGTTGAAGTCTCATGTAATATTCTTCGCTCTCAGCTCTTCTAAAACAGGCCCTGAAACTCCTGTGGGATTTGCAATTGTCAGATGTGCTCTGCCTAGAATGTGTGGTTTCAAGATAATGAATATTCATGCCTGGGTTTCTTTGCACTTTAGTGAAACAACAGAGAATTAAACTGGCAAGGTTTCCAGTTTCTGAGGTCCTCAGAGGGCATAATATTTGTCAATAAAGTGGCAGTACCAACTTAAAAAATGAAAAATATTAATGCATAAGGATTGGGGTGCTGAATCTTTTGGTCACTTCAGTGAAGCCACCCCCTGACTGGTTGCCTTCCTGTGCCCAAGGAGCTAGCATTTCATAACTGTTTTAAAGCCTGATACAGTTATTTCAGAGTTGTGGAGTAAAACTTACCAAAAAAAAAAAAAAAAAGAATATGCGTTTTCAAGGTTGGAATGTATTTTGAACCTGGCAGCTTTGACAGTCTATGGTTAAAACATAGTGCAACAGGAGAAAATGAATTTCCAACCCTTAGAATGATGTTTGAGACACAGAGCAGAAACAAGCAAGTCTGCACAGAGGCTGATAAGCTTCCTAAATCCTGCAGGGTTTCTTGTACATCACTATCTTTTTAAAAGGTTCATTTAAGCAAGTAATTTAGGGTTGTGAGCTTTTTTTTTTTTCCACTCTAGATATGCAGTCTGATGAGCTTAAACAGTAGCACAGTGCTTCCTGTCTTTAGCCACACCAGCTTAATCCTCTCAACTCATAAACACATGCAATTCATCCAATATTGTCTGGTGGTTTTTTTTTAAAAAAAAATATTCAAAAAGAGTGACAGGAATTCTGTTCTTGTTAACCTCTCTTCATCTTCTTATTGACCCTTATGCTAGTTTTGTCCTTCTCCTGACTCTAAGTCATGTGGGTTGGGAAACATTTTCTTTGTTAATTTACTCTGTGTAGTACTTAGTACACAGGGGCTTTGTTGCTAAATCTGGAATTGACTCTGTGTAAGACTGTACTTAGTCCTTGCTAAGAGTCACACAACATTGCTGACAATATCACAAGGCAGGCTGGAGGCTAAACATGCTGCCTGTCCATCTGGCCCTTGGGACTATATGCAGACCACTCTAACTAATATTTTGGGAAGAAAATATTTGGAACAGATAGTGCCTACAGTGTCCTCCAAGGCATATTTATCTGCTGCATGATGACACCTAGACTCTGTGCAGCCTCTGGCTATCAGATCTATCTTGTCACTAATGATGTCAGGCAGACGGGAGACATCGGAGTTTTCCCTGCGGGAGCCCAGTGCCCTGAGGACATCTGCAGGAAAAGCAACCAACATCTAAGTGACATGAAAGCAGGATGAATTCAAGAGGTTTTTGAGAACTACGAAGATGCCTGAGTTTTGCTCTCAATAGTTGCCAAGAATAGTTTCTCCTAAGGGTGCATTGTCGTGTGCAGTGTCAACATTGCTATTGGTCACAAATCAGATTCCTCTCTTGGGTGCTGGACAATCACCACTGCTTAGACCAATTCAAAAGAATCTGTGGAATTGGCTCGATCCTGCACTCATTCATTCCAAGTGGAGTGGATGATGACACTTATCAGCAAGGAAATAAGTGAATGAGGACAAGTGAACACATCCAATATTAAGTGTCTGAGGCACAATATACCAGAGAAATATTGTTTTTACTACATTATGTACATTGAGATAGGAATACAATCCTCATGGACTGTAAGCATGGGCACTTCCTACTTCTCTGTACTTAGGCTGCTGAAGTGGCCTCCTCCTGGCATCTCAATCCCCACTTCCCTTCTTCCTGAAGATCTCTGACTACGCAATTAGAAGAGTTGTCAGAGATTTTGGTGATATGATAGAGGTAAAAGGCATCATATGACACAGAAGTTCTGGGTGTAACCATCCAGTATCTCTAGAAAAGATTCCCTCTTTAATCATAGTAAAAAGTGGAAGTGAGACAGACAAGGCTATTTGTGCATTTTATTACAAGCTGCAGGAAACTCCAAACTTTCACACTTAAAACAAAGCACATTGCTTACAGATGGTGTCTACACTAATGGTAACCTGGAAGAACCATAGTAGTAACTACAAGTTACCACTGCAACAGCTTATTGGTATCTTCTGGGAGTCACATCAACATATAATACTGAATTTGACTCTTACTCCAAGATCAGTAGCAGTTTATTATAATATTAGGTGGTTTAATAGCAACTAATTGACCTTTCTGCTACTTTGTATGCTCTGAATTGGGCTTTACTTAGCCAAGAATAGGACTCATTATCTGCCTTATCATGTGACCACAATATAGTTTTGTAATATTTTTCCAACTATCTTTCTAGATGTTTTTTCTATACCTGGACTGTATAGAAAGGACAATACATGCTAATGAAATACTATGTTGGTATTTTGTATGGAGAGTTAATATTTAAAATTTTATCAATCGTTTTGTCATATATGAAATAGTATCGTGAAGCCAAGCTTTTGTTCCTCAAACATTTGAAAATTTTCTTATAGTTCATCTCAGAGAAGATCTATCACCTGTCAAACAAAAAGACCCATTCTTGATTTAGTAGTGAGGCAGCATTAAGTTCGTATGCAGAATAAGGCCACATAAAATGTTACTAGCCTGGATTCTACACAAATATAATACAAATTTCTGGCAAAATTACTTGTACAAGCTCAAGAAAAAAAGGTGCAAGTATTTTACATTCCAGCTAGCAAAACTATCAACCCATGACAATCAGTGTGAAATCTTAGAAACTGTCATCCTGAAAAGTCATTGCCTAATGCCCTGTTCTCTTTTGATGAGGCAAAAAATGCATCCTTTTGATCTACTGTGTAAATCATTATTGTAGACTGTTTGAGTAGTTTATTCTTTGTCAGAACCAACATTTCAGGGGATGCTCATGATCCTTTAGAGGATGTCAAAACTCTGAGCAGGTTTAGGTTGCTGAAATCATATTGCCTTTGAATGCCTACGTCAGTAAAGTTCCCACAGGCTATGTCCAGTCCAGTCCATTGTACCAGATTTTTTAGTGTAGCTTTGTGCTGGAACAAGAAGTGGGAGAGAATAGCAGTTCCAGGGAGGACCTGAGCCACAAGAGCTGCCATCTCCTGCTGTCACCTGCGTGCATCTGGGACTGTAGCCTCGTAACATGCTGCTTTCCCGTCACTACACTGAGTAGCTCATAGAAGAGGCCACATTTCACCTTAACGACATCTACAAAGATACACAAGCATTCTGGAAACACAGTCCCTATGCTCAGGAAAATTATTACCAGCTCTGGAGTGCAAAGCATTTTGCCTTAGCGTAAAGGGTGAATGGCCGTACATGAACATGAGACTCACATCCAGTTTTTGATCTATTAGTCACAAGATGCTACTGACTTGAAAAAAGCAAGCTGGCAGGAAAAGACAGGAGGCATATGGAGCTTAGCCTCTCTGTGTCAGACATAAATCCCAGGGATTAGTGAGAGAGAGCTATTTCTTCTTCCTAAAAACATTGGTGTGTTTATATATATATATATGGCAAAACATGTGAATATATGCTACTGTTCCATGTTTCAAAGGGGACTGTTAAGATTTAGGTAAATAATATTGATATGTGTGAAGACAATAAATGTTACATTTTATACACAAAGTTTCTATTACCATTTTGTTAGAAACCTGAGGAAATATTTTTCAATACTGTCCTTTTTCTCTTTACAATATGAGCCCTTGCAAGCCGTGCTGCTAAGTGAAATTACTTGCAGGGACATGTAACTTGTTTTTAAAATCTAATACACCATTTAGATTCATATTTTCTATGAAAAGAACAAACTGTCCTTCATATACAATGAGTGACAACTCTGTAAGATTTCACTATGAATTTACTTAGACTAATACAAAGATCTGTGAACTTGATCAAACAGGAATTTGACTGCACCATAGAAAAATGTGTGTAATTTACAGAAGCTAAAAGCAATTTAAAAAAAGCAAAGCAAAGTGACTTATCTAAAATCTATAGAAAGATTTAAAATATTCTAAAAAATTACACATGTAAAAGAGCTGAAAGCAACCAGGACTGATATTTATTGCCAAATTGTATGAAAGCACATAACATTCAGTTATCAGCTGTAAAATCCTATCCTGCTAAGCCTGAGAATGGTTCTATAGTACTGACAGTTTTTTTAAGTCCTGACCACTATAGCTATGACTGAATGCAACAGGATTCAGAAGCACTGAGTTATTCTGAAAAATCTTTCAAATTTTGTTTACAAAAAAGCAAAGTATTTAACTCAACAGCAATAGACGAAAATTGCATTTGTGTTTTTATCAACAGTATAGCTTAGGAGTTTCTTGACAAATCATGAAATTACCTATGCTGCATAATCTTATTAAGAAATTCATCTTAAATTTCATTTCTCTATCTTTAATTTTGTTTTATGTGAAACTTTGAAAAAATATTTCTATATGTAAAATCTACATACAGGATAAGGCACAGAATAATAATACCTTTAGAAGTCAGAAGACAGTGTATAAAAAAGGAACAACACACACAAGATACCTGAGTCTTAGATGATACTGTTATCTCAAGCAGATATGCCTTTCCCAGATGACAGCTTCTTCAGAGCTGTCTGATTGAGCTCTTGGCCCAGAGCTCGGACAAATGAGCCTAGCTGTCATTCAGACAGCATTTCATCCGCACTGAGGCACTACGCAGCTTCCCAAACTTTCAGTTCCTTCTTTCCTGTGTTCCAAATGTGAGACCAGCAGGTGAAAGGGACTCCGATTCAGTGGAGGTGGTAAGTCACACAGAGTCATCCATTCTCTGTGCATCCTCCTCTTGAAGCCTGATCACAAAGGCTCCTTGAATCAGCTTCATAGCTAATTTACAAAGGAAAAAAAAAATGCATTTGCAAAAGCCACTCTGTTGTTATCTCAAGCGAGTTAGTAATAGACAGGCTACAGTTTTAGACAGATTTCCTACTGTTGGTGTACACAGATTGACATTTTTTTGTACCTTCTCTAAACTTTCACACATGGGACTCATACGCATTCCTGTGAAAGATCAGTACAGGTGGCTGTACTCCTACTTTAACACTGTGCTCTTTTCTGGAATTTAAAACATGGACTTTCTGACTTGGTACTGTCAGACGGTACTAATAGGAAGGTGATGATACAGGGATGCTTCCTCAATGTCTGCTCTCGTGACGCATAAGCCCATCAGCTCTTGGCAGGCACACTTGCTCACTGCCAGCAGCTCACTCACTGCCTTTACTATGATCTTTGCTGGAGTTCCTGCAGATACCCATATGGCTTAGGCTGCTGCCGTATGCTACTGCTTTGTGTGGCTGTTGGATGATGGGGTGAAGAAATGTTCAGCTGTATTTAGTAGTGTTAGGTCTTACATGCCTTTGGTTTTGGCCAACTACCTGCCTAGCCTGGTGTCTCCTTGGCTTCCTACACATGTCATGTGATGGTCCAACTGTATCTTCCCTTTTTTTGGCTGGTTTTCTCAACAAATGTATTCCAACACAGGGCTTTGTAGATGTTGTAGTTTAGCCCTGCTCAGGACTAATCTACATAGTCTCTCACTCACTCCCCCCACCCTCCAAGGGAATGAGAGAGAGATACTATAACAAAAAGACATGAGGATTAAGATAAGGACAGGGAGAGATCCTCAAAGTTACCGTATGGGCAAAACAGACTCAACTTAGGGAAAAAACATTTATTTATTATTAGTAGTAAAACCAAAACGGGATAACGAGAAAGAGAACAAAAACAACTTCCCCTCACCCCTCTCTCTTCCTAAGATCAACATCATTTCAACTATGTCTACCTCCTTCCCCTTCCCCAAGTGACACAGGGGAAGAACAGGGAATGGAGATTGTGGTCAGTTCATCACATGTCACTTTATGTTGCTCCTTCCTCCTCAGGGGGAGAACACCTCACATTCCTCCCCTGCTCCAGCATTGGGGTCCCGCAGGCTACAGTCCTTCGTGAACTGCTCTGTTGTGGGTTGTTTTTCCATGGGATGCAGTCCTCCAAGAACAGGCTGCATGCCCCAGCGTGGGCTCCTCCACAGGCTGCAGGTCGATCTCTGCTCCTCTGTGGGCCTCCATGGGCTGCAGGGGGACAACCTGCTCCACCATGGTCATCACCACGGGCTGCAGGGGAATCTTGTTGGCAGCAGCATTACTCCTCCCCCTCCTTCTTCACTGACCTTGGTGTCTGCAGCTGTTTCTCTCACAAGAAAAGTTCTTCACAACAGGCAGGCAGATGCCTCTCAGGATCTCTTCTCATCTCCTCTCCACTTCTTGCAGCTGGGCCAGACCAAGTCAGGCAAACAGCCGCCCGGTGGGAGGCCAGAGGGTGAGGCCAGCAAGGCCCACAAGGCTCGCGCCTCCCCCTCTCTGCCCCCACTCAACATCTTCACATTATCTCTGCTCCTTTTTTTTTTTTCTGTTTTCTCCTTTCTGAAATACGTTATTGCAGAGGCATTTTCACGGAACATTCTGTCACCAATTGGCTCAGCCGTGGCCAGCAGTGGGTCCGCCCTAGGCCCGGCCAGGTCCACCACACAAAGCGGAAAGGTCTAGCAGCTTCTTGCAGAAGCAGCCACCATAACCCCCCACTAAACAAAAATAACACAGTACAAAACTATTTTTCATATAATGTTGAATTTAAGTACTTTCAATTATTTTTGGAAATATAAAAAATGTTGCTGAAGGAAATGGAAAATAGTATTTTAACAGAAAATTTCATCATGGCAGAGAGAATGAAAAATAGTGGCTATTCCTGACAAATGCATGTATGGTTAATTATTAATCAAAGCAATGCATCTGAGGTAAGCAGATATACAAACTGAGCTTACCTATTATCATAATTTTAGAAATACTGAATACTACTTCAGAAGCACATAAATAATACTTCACACTACCCACGAAGTTTAATACCTTGCCATATTTTGATTAATATAAAACTACTGCATTTATTAATCATGAGGTTTGAGCAAGTTCCACATCAAATTCAAGTAGCTGAAAGCCAAGAGCCATCATAGTGCAAATTAGCATGAGTAAATCATGAGTACTATACTGTGACAGTCAGAAGGAAAAAAACTCACTAGTATCTTAACAGCAAGAGGTTTCCCATATAGTCCAGAATGACTCTACAGTACATCTAAAACTAGTAAATGATCTGCCATATGGTTTTAGGTCAAATAACAAATCCCTGGAATCAGTCTGTTAGACCCTCACCCTGTGACACACTTCCCTAGATGTCATCTTGGACCCTGAAAAATTTTCCCAAAAGACATTTTTCCTAAAAAGGCTGATAAAATTTTCATGAAAACTTTTCTGTCTGACTAATTCATTTTTTTTAACAAAAAAAAAAAAAAAGCTTAATCAGAAAATTTCTGTTCATTTCTACTTACTATAAACATATACAACAATTCATAACTCAAGGCAAAAGGAAATGGAGAATAGTATATTAAGAGAAATAGGACTTCTTCTTCTTATTTTTCTTGGGAAATCTATTTTCATCTGAGAGAAAATGGAATTATTCTGGTATTCTGAAGATTTAAAGTCTTGTTCAATATAGTCATATATATATATGCATGTGTATACATAAAATTAAAAACTTTTAAATTTATTTTCTTCTCTTTAAGTTGGCTTAAAACTGTCATTCATTGTGTCTGAGGATGTCTGTTGCATAAAGTCTCGAAAACACTATATTGGCAGCAACATTTTTATATATTTTTTTCATTTATTTAGAAATTATATGGCTATGTATGTGCCCCTGAGATTGAAGGCAATAATAGCTGAAGTTCACAAGCAATTTAAAAGTCAAAATAATTAGAAAAGTGCAAGAACATGGCCCATTCTTTCTCATTTTACATTTACATCCAAATAGGCATTCTACGCTATAAAATAAACTACATATTAATCAATCAACTATTATCAGTATTATCTTGGCTATGCGATTTTATTTGGTGTCTCATCATGAAGATTAAATACTAGTAAAATAAAGTGTAGACATTCTTTATTTTCCTTCAAGCCCAACTCATCAAACATATCTAGATACAGTATTGTCTTAAGACACAGAGAGAGAAGGTTATTTGTCCCTGTAGTGAGATGATAGTGTTTAGGTGCATGTTAACCTCTAGGCTGAAGAGGAATAAAAAGAACAGCTTAAAATAGCAGAAAATAAGAGAAACAACCAAGAAACAATTATACCTAGGAACTTATTTCCCAGGGATGGAAGAAAGCAGTAACGAAATACCACCTTCCAAATAGTTTAAAATCACCAGAGGAATGTGGACAGAAAAAAAAAGAAAGAACAGCCAAAGCTAGTTTTACCATTTTGTGCTTCAAAATAAACAAGTCATTTTATGATAAGTTTCTTTAATATTTTTGTTAGCTTCAAAACATGCAGCTGTTTAATGAGTGATGACTTCCATAATATTCCTTACTGCAATATAGTCATCAGACTGCAACAAAGAGCTATGGAGAAGAAAAATAGTCACAGAAAGATGAAAAATATGCATGTTTTGTGAAGGGAGACTATTAAAAAAAATAAACAAGGATATTTGCATATAGAATATATCAGCACGTGTCATGCTTTCCTTTTTTTTCTTTTTATTGCTTTATCTAAATTAGGATTAGAAGAAAGGCTAAAACGCAGATAGACAAACAGGCTTCTAGAAATCTGTGTGTGCTTAAAATTATCTTAGAAATTGTATAAGCTGTGATGTTAATTTGTTGAAATTCATTAGCAAAAAACACAAGGTCAGGTCCTTACGTACATAACCTGGCATATTTCCTTTGACTTTTTGTCTTTGTTCTGTGAACAAACTGAACAATGACCTGCAATGAATCCTCAGGAGATGAGTTGTTGAGTGTGCTTTCACGGTAAACGCATAATTATTTCATTTCTTCCCAGCAAATCCATATATACTTATGTGTATTGTAGTGGTAGGAAAGTGCACATGGCTGTTGCAGCTAGTTGGAAGGAATTCAAATATCTAAGCAAAGTGCACCTTCCCTTTGTGTGAATTTTCTCTTTTTGCTTGTAGCAGACAAAAGCATATCTTCAATAAATGTGAATGTGAATGAATAATTGAATTTTCTTCCTTTTATTCTGCTCATTCTTCCAGAAATTTTTTCTTTGAGATAAAAAGCTACATTCAAACTCATATTTTGTTAAAATAAAAGACAACTTGGGCAATAGTGGCAAATATGCGTGAGTCAGTAGATTGTAATGTTCAGATAAGAAGTATCAAAAAGCAGATAGGGTCAGTGCTGTTGCTTCTTTTATTCTTTTCCCAAGATAGCATATATTAAACTTACATTTTCATCTTAAATCTTCTGTTTTGCCAGGAAATGGCTTTAAAAAAGAAAAAAATAGTTTATATCATTACATGGCTGTATTTTACCACAATTAACAAATCCATCAACTAGATTTCAAGCTACTCTCATAAATTTGTTAGTATTTAATTGTTTGAACAATGCAAAATTTTCTTTCAAAAGAAAACATAAGAACAGATGGGGAAGAGGGTTAAGAATCATTATTAACAGTCCAGGCTTTTAACTTTTCTACATTATTTACCTGTGATTTTTCATCTCTGATAACAAAGATGCAACATTACTATGGAGACCAAATATCTTTGCAATTAATCTACTTTCCTCAAAAATTTAGATTTCATCCATTTTACCTACTGAAGGGTAAAACTGAGAAGTGAAGATAGTGCAGTCTGGATCAAAGAAATAATGGGGAAAAAATTATTCTGTCTTTCCTGAAGTATCCCTTGAAGCGTGCATGCTCATTGTAAAGCAAGATAAATCAGGAAAAAAAGGGAAAGTAAAAAACTAGCCTCAGGCAGCCTTATGATTTATATAGGTTTTATATATGACTATATTTTGTTCTGCTCAATGAAAGATTAAAAGAGTACAAAGCACTTGGCATTTCAGTTGGTTGTTCTTTGTATGATTTTTCCCCACTTTCCCCACTCAAGGGGAAGGAGCAAAGGTTGGACTTCTGGAGGTATAACTCAGGATAAGAGGCACTGAAAGCTAATCTGAAGAGAAATTTCAACAGAATTATTCTAAAGAGTGCTCAATGCCAGCTTTTTCTATAAGCAATTCAGGTACAAAGACGAAGAAGAAATCTTTCTTATTGTACCCAGAGATGTCACAGCCTCTTTGATCATTCTTATGTCAGTGCTGAAAAATCATAAGAAAAATTTAAAACTGACAGCTACATGATTTAACATATAGTCTTTATTTGACTGGTGGGATTTGAATGTATGAAACTGGACCTTTTTCTTAGAGGATGAATAATCTGATGAGGAAAACAGGAGAACTTTCAAAACATAGAAGCCAGGTTGCTGTCATATTCTCTCAATCTTTCCGTTTAGAATTTTAAGAAAAATGTCAGCTTATTAAAGCTCATTAAAAAATATAGGCAGCAGTGAAGGACAACACAAATGGTGGAGTCTCATGTTCTGCACTTCAGTGAGTTCACAGTTTTGCCTGTAGCTACCCTTGTTTCATTAATATAGCAGATAAAAGAGCTGGAAAGAGATATCTTTCCTAATCTAAAGACAAGGTTATCTGAAGACATTAGCTTGCTTATGCATACCTCTAAGGTTTTTTCAAGCTAAAATTATGAAGTTGAAAATATCAAGCTAAAATTTGACTCCTTTTCCTGCTATTCATTGTACAACTGTCTAATGAGGCATTTTGCTCCAGTAGCTTTCATCCAGCTCTTCAAAAGGGGGTGTCTTGGCAAACCTCCGTAAAAGGAACAATGCGAGACAGTACATACTCTGTTCAGGGAAAAGCTGTAGTGGTATAATAACTGCCAGAACTACTTCTGTTTGGGTACCAGTGAAAACTGCTATTAATTCTACTTCTGACTAGATAAAAAGACACAGGAAGTCTTTTCCCTTGGTGTTTTCTTTTTGACTTCTGAATTTCCCACTCTTGAAAACTAGCAGCCTTGCACAGTTGGGTCCAACAAGAACCTTGGTACATGAGCCTGTTTTCCAGCAGCTGAGAACTATTCAGAGCGACATAATGCAAGCCAGTAGCGTCGTGAACAGTTGAGCTTATCAAATTAATCCCTAGCAAAATAAGCTTCAAGCAGAAACACTAATCTCCATATATCCTGGTGGTTACTGTTATTCAAAATAAAATAAAGATACACAGGTACTACTAATGTTCAGAATAACAGCATGACAGAAAAAAAAAGTCTGTCTGTATCATCACTTAACTTACAACACAACTGGTATGGTCACCTTAGAAACTCAGACAGCTAGAAAGTGAACAGTAAACTGATTTTTTTTTATAAAATTGAGACACAAAATTATGGACAGGAAGAACACAAACAGTCTATAATGCTACCTACTGTCCACTTGCCCCCGCTGTAATACCAGTCATTTCCTGCTAAGTAAGTTTTTAGGACCTGTACAAGGGTTAATCCATCGCAAAAGCTGATTCAGTTCCACTTGTTGAGCACTTGTGTCCTAGATGGATCTGATCAGAAGAGGTAAGTGGCACAGAATAAGACAAGAAGAGACAGAATGAAGGATTGCTGACAGGTTGGGATTTTTCTTTTTAGGAAGAATTGATATGAAGTGAGATGTTCTTGAAGAAAAGCAATAGGTTCTTTCTAAAGAAAATAAAAAGAATAATTTATCCATGCATCTTCTTAAAAGAGATCTGCAGAACTATTCATAATGGGGAATAGGGCAGAACAGAAAATAGTGGAGTAGAACAGAATGGTTAACCGGTTCTTCTCCTGCACTCAGAGTCTGAAAAAGGGCTACATCAGCAGATTAACTTGCTGCTTCTCTGATGTTTGATGTTTGAGGGTTAGAGAAATGGAAAGGTTCGTACACTGCCTTCTTTGAGCTGTAACTAGGAAGAATAAAAGTCCATAAATATTGAAAAGATATTTGGTTTTTAACTAGCCTAGAAAAGGAAAGTGTAAAGCTTGGTAATGGTTTGTGCTGATGGAAAATAAAGGTAGTGTATATATCCTCAGATTATATTTATCTGTCTATCCATCCGACCATCCATCCATTCATCCATATGTGTATATACACCTACATATACACACACACACACACACATATATACCTGCTATGTGTCCTCAGTTGAAAGAACAAGGAGTTGCGAGGCTCTGTTTGTTGAGAAGGAGCAGTTCAGGCATTAATTTTATCTTCAGTTCCTGTGGTGTCCCAACTTTGTAGTGAAAATGCCTTCACTTATTACTATAGAAACACGAGAGGCTCACAGTATGATGACAACTCATTTACATAGCTCAGATTTCTGAAAAAAATTAATTTTTTAATATCTGCATCTATATGGAAGAGAAGCTGAAACAAGGAGGGGAAGGTGAGCATGCCCAGACTTTTGTCCCTGTAAGATGACCTGTAGTGCCACCTTAAGATATATCAAGAGTTTTTTTTATGGTGTGGCTGTCCCAAATCTTTACACTATCAGGTCACAATGACTTTTACCTACCTGGCTTGTAATGAGTCTACTTGCCATATTCAGATTTCTCACAGTTTGCAGACCTATGCCTGTGATGGCTTTTTTGTTTTGCTTTAAATAAATGTAGGTATCTTAAAATTGAAATATCAGCCAGATATATTTGTAGAACAGCAAGTTTTATGGAGCATGAAACTGAGGAAATTAACATCTTTATATGACCATTACTAACAAACTAATAAATTGTGTTGGTTTTGTTGGGGGGGCTATGGTGGCAGCTTCTGTAAGAGGCTGCTAGAAGCTTCCCCTTTGTCCGGTGGGCTCGGCCCAGCCCTGCTGCAAGAAGTGAAGATAGGAAATGCAAAGAGATCCTGAAAGGCGTCTGCCTGAGCTGATTGTGAAGAATTTCTTGTGAGAGGGACAGATGCAGACACCAAGGTCAGTGAAGGAGGGAGAGGAGCAATGTTGCTTCCAGCACAGATTCCCCTGCAGCCTGTGGTGCAGCCAATGGTGAAGCAGGCTGTCCCCCTGGAGCCCATGGAGGAGCAGAGATCCACTTGCAGCCCGTGGAGGACCCCACGCTGGGGCAGGTGGATACCTGAAGGAAGCTGTGGGCCATGGATGGGCCTGTGCTGGGGCAGCCGATTCCTGAGGTACTGGGCCCTGTGGAAAAGGAGCAGTTTCACAAAGGACTGTAGCCCATGGGAGGTACCCCACTCTGGAGCATGGGAGGAATGGGAGTTCTTCCCCCAAGGAGGAAGGAGAGGTGAAAAATGACTTATGATTCTATGACTACCACCCCCATTCACTATTCCCCCCACGCCACTTGAGAGAGGGAAGGAGGTTAGAGATAATTGAATATAAAGTTATGCCCAGGAACAGGGAGGGGTGGAGGAAGGTTGATTTGTTCTCTTTCTCATTATCCTGTTTTGGTTTTAATAATAAACAAATAGTTTTCCCCAAGTCAAGTCTGTTTTGCCTGTAAGGGTAACTTCAATGATCTCTCACTGTCCTTATCTTAAACCCTGAGCCTTTTTGTTATATTATCTCTCCCCCATTCCCTCGGAGGGTGGGAGGAGTAGAGAGACTGCATAGCTTGGTCCTGAGCAGGGCTAAACTACGACAGTGTTTAAAATGACCTTGATTAAAATATCAGAGTGGCACCAGCATCTGATTATGATGTTAATATCCAGGGAAGTATTTAAAAAAACCCGAAGAATCGATGCTTTTGAAATAGTAGATGAACCTAGCTTTAAAAAGCCCAGAAAGCACAGATCAACCAGGAGCAGACACAGATAATCCTGGTCTGATCTGCTTGTGAGCTCTGTTATTGGTGCTGAGAGGCCTGACACACCAAAAATGCTAACGAAGCCCTAGAGTAAGTACCTTCAGGGACCAAAGATTGCTGTTGTATGTACACGATACCTGCACCCCTTGGTGCTTAGCAGTCATACTGTCTGTCTGGCAACCAGCTGCTCTTGTGTGGGTGATAATATAATACCTTCCAGTTTCTGTTAACTTATTATACAGCAGCTCTCAATCCCTTCCTACTGCCTTTTCTGTTTCAGCAGATTACACTTCAATCCACTTGTTCTCTCCACTCCTGCTTTGCTTCTTAAATGTATTCCTTTCCCTTCCTCAGTTCTTTGCAGCACCTTTTGTGATGTAGGAATGATAATTTCTCCTAAAGTGAGCTGCAACACAAAAAAAAATTTGCAGTCCAGTCAAAGGAAACAAGAATGCACAAGACAAATACGCTATCTATCTTGGCACATGCAGAAGCTCTGGAACACAGAACCTCCAAATAACTCCATCTGCAGTGGCTAGGTTAGGTGAGAATTTGATATAATCCATGGTGTGCATAAGAAAGCCCTGAGAATTTAATCTTGCAGTCCCAGAGGCAAGGTGTTTGTACTGTATTCTTGGCCAATAACAATTACAAAAATTCCCCAAAATAAGTACAGCTAGGCAGATCACAAAAGGGCAGTTGTGGTTCTGCCAGTGGTTGCTCTGATAGGTGTCACTGAATCTGTACCACTGTGTGCAAAACGGCTGAGGTTTTACTCAAGAAACCCAGTCTGTCCCTGTTGCTGCTATGCTCTGGGTCTCAATTGTAATTAATAAGAGCAGCTTCACTAGCTGTATGTGTTCAATATCCTACTCATCAGTCTGCAAGTGTAAAACCCTACCTCCTTTCTGTCTGCAAAGCTGACCATCTAAAGCTCTCCTCTGAGACGTCTCCTCTCAACCAAGGTTGTGTCCATTTCTTGACTATCTCTGATTTTTCCTTTACATTCCTACTGGAAATTTGACCTGGCCTTCAAAATGTCGTGTCTCTTCTCATCTCTCACTCTGCTCTCTATGCTTGCTCTGTATTTTCTTGTAGCCCAAGTATAATTTATTTGAATCAACTATATTGTGTGTTTTTCAATACATCACTGAAGTAGGTGAGAGAGGTCAATGCAAGGTGTATTCTGGTAGTGTCTAATGATTCATTTCCTTCTAGAAAAGTTGACTAAAGAATGCTACTAGTAAGTGACAGTTTTGTACCTGGCTGTTTGGCAGCGTTGTAGTTGGGGTGTTCAATGACACCTCTAGATGCATCACAAACTTAGTCATCTCTAGAATTAGGTAGCACTGTATTTATGAAATATCTCTGCACTCTAGAAATAATTTTCCTGAGTTTGACTGTGATAGGAATAATCATTGATACAATGTGACAATTTAAATAGGGATAATAGAATCAAACTCTTTAAATACAAATAAACACTGTATTTTTCAGTGAGAATGTCTTTTTTATTTACATAAAGATTATTTACTTACCAAATCATATTTTAAAAGTATATTGTTATCCTTTTCACATTTCTGTGTTAATCACTATTGTATGGATTCTGAAACTTTGATTCAGGTTGATATCCACAAACTTCAGTGAAACATCTTTTAAACTAAGGTTTTATCCATAGTACATCACAAAAGCAGACCTCGTTTGTAAATAGAACAAATGTAGACATGTGCTGGACTGTTCTTAGTTGTGTTATTGTCAATACATACTCATGGGCATATGCAGAGTACACTTGAATGCAAAGTTGACTTACAAGTGTCTTTAATTCTGCAACTGTATTTAAAATCATCAGTTTCTCTTTATGCATATATTTAATATTCACTTGCTTTATGCATGTATCTCAGTTCAACACTCCATAAGACTCTTTTTTGTTCAGTAAGCTCCCATTTGGCTTGCAAAAGCAGCATTGTAAATTGCATATCAGTGATTGAGGCTCTGAGCAACCTGATCTGGTTGGAGATGTCCCTGCTTCTTGCAGGGGGTTGGACTAGATGACCTTTGAAGGTCCCTTCCAACCCAAACCATTCTATGATTCTATGATTTCATATTACAGTGGTTTAAGCAGTATTACTTCCTTCATATACCAGTTACACATTTAATTTGGCTGGTAAACACAAAAGAGGTAAAATCAAATGCAATTAAAATACAACAGTTCTGTGTACAATGTATGGTGAAGGTCTGTCCCTTTAAGCCATTCTCCAGAGACTTACCTTGGAACTTAAGTGCATATTGCCTAAATACTTAGTGCTGCTGTTTTGTGTTAATAAGCAACTCCACAGGCAAATTCACAACAGTTAGGATGTCAACAATATTTCTTGTGTTATAAAGTCCTTCTGCATCTACTACCATGTGCGCTGGGAAAGACAGTTCATGAGATCTACTTATTAACATGGAAGATCAGGTATCGCTACCTCTTTTGACTGTTCCTGTTTCTATTAATGACACACTTTGTAAGCTTAGAGAATCTGTTTCTGTATCTTCTTTCTGTTTTACCTATCTGTGCAAAACTACAGAAATATGTTCAATATCTGACTTGTAATGGCACCAGAACATTCACATCTTTCTAAATCCCCACCTCTAATTAATATGAGTGCGAAGAACCCTAAAACTTTCTAAATAATTTTAAAGTAACACAAATTATTGCAGTGAGCTGGCAGTTGGAATGAATAGGTTTGGGGTTTTTTTTAAGATTAAGTCATTATACAATGTACTCACCTTGTGATTAATATTCTTCCTGATGCTCACCTGAAAAAGAGATACTAACTTCCTCACTTTGGTTCAGCAAAGGTATGATTCTTTTTCCTTTTGCTATTTAAGACGTGCTCAGCTCTTATTGATTCATAGGAAATATCTTCAGGTACAAATATATATAAAAATAAATACAGGGTTAATGCTGAGGTCAGCCTCATTTGGCCAAAGCATGTGAAATGCCTTTTTTCCCCCCATATTCTTGGCTTATTTTCTGCACAATATTCTAATAGTTACTGAGGATCTGACAGTTTTAGAAAAATGGAGGAAATATTCCTGCTAATCACAAACAAATTATGGATGCGTGTCATTCATTGTGTACGTTTGCTTTCTGTTTCTCTTGGCAATAGTGCCAGGCTTAGGCACTCTTTGGCTTTGCCATCCAGTGTGTCATGCATCAGCTGAGAGCGTGCAAGCAGAACTGCTGTGGGATGCTTCAAATTGTCATGAGACATCAGCACAACAGCAAGTATCTTGTGTACACCCAAAAATATACCTGCTCTCCTCTTCACTCCCAATACAGATTGCAACAGATTTCTTAAATGTGCATAAGAATTTGAAAAGCCATCTTAAATATGTGGAAGTACATTTTCATAGGAAAGGTAAGGATGGGGAATAAGTGTCCTATTCCTGGGCTATTTTCTCAATTATTATACTCTCTTGGGCAATTAGCTGAAGGTACAAATTTGATCTATCTGTGCTGAATACTCAAACAGCTCATTACAGGTACAGGTACTTGCTTGTGAACTGGATTGGATTCTAGCTGTAGGTGCAAACTACAACTGTACTTCATTTTTTTCCATTGCAAACTTTGCAGGTGCAAGTAATTTTTTCCAAAAGATATTAGATTGCATTCTGTTTAAATGTACTTGCAAACTATGCAAATATTTAAGGCTATATTGTCAATCACTTTTAAAATACACTTACAGATTTCCTCTTTTCATAGTAGTGAAATTACCATATCAATGACCAGCTCTTCATTATTCTCTTAATGATCTGGATTCTTAATATATTATTTTAAAAGTCTTATTAACCAAATTTCTCTCCCTTTCCACACTGAGATATGTAAAGCGGATTTTTTTAATATTAAAATTGTTCTGGGTGTTAATATAGAATTTAAAACAGCATTTTCAAGGTATTTATAGGGGAGCTTGGGAGGACAAGAGCAAGTTTTTGTATTTAAGCACATGATAAACACCTTCCTGGTTTTACAGACATGTTCTGAAGACTGGCGTCCAGAAGGATGGAAAAGATGGAAAGAGGAGGGGAAAAATGTAGTTTAAGGTCACCTTGTCAGAATTAACCTTCAAATAGCTCAATTATATGTACGCAAGTGATGTGCATATATAGTAATGTTTCAACATAAAATTAAGGGTTAAAAACATTTGAGCATAATAAAGATATTATTCTATTTAAAACAATATAAATAACCTTTCAGAAGCATCAAGCAAAGTATTTATACAGTATGATTTTAAGAGAAAAGGAGAATGCCAATGTATTATTCAGGTTGATTAGCAGAGATACAATCAATCTGGCAAATCAGTAGGAGACCTAAGAAAAATTCTGTTCTATTTATAGCAGGGGCTCCAGAGCAAGCTCTGCTCTTTTATATGAAGCAGCAAAATTGCAACTGCAGAACAAGCACTTTCTGGGATCTATGGCACTTGGCAGGAGACGGAAACTGGTTCAAGGCCAAAGAAATAACACCAAAGGTGCTGATGTTGGGGAGAAAAGACAAAAAGCAAAAGGTAGCAATATTTTTAAAAGTGTAAAAGCATGGGTAGCCTCTGAAAACTAATTTAAACCCAAGCATAGAGAAGGAAGTTGTGATGGAAATGAAGTTAAAATGGGCAGGCATGAAACAGATTTTTGGACAAAGCAACAGACATCCAAACAGGCATGCAGCGTACTCCCGGCAGCAAGCAAACAAAATTCTCCTGGGCAAGGTGTCACAATATTTTCTGTTAGTGAATTGCTGATATTCTGTGTACAGATGAGTGATTCTGGTCTACAAAATTGCAGGTTCTGGGTGCTGTTTTTCCTGAAGTAGCTTGCTAATGAAATGAGTAGCTGAAACTGTAGAGGTCAGAGCCTGTATGCATACAGAAAATGTTGTTCCTGATTCCACTGGACCTCAGAGGTTAAAAGTGGGGCAGAAGTAGCACAAAATAACAAGATGAACAGGGTGCCACTCCAGCTTATAATGTTCTGATACTGGGTTTTTTTCAGTGTGGAAGAAGCCACATAAATCTATCCTCCCTCCTTCTTGAATAGGGTTAACAGATTTATTAGTCAAAATGTAATTGTTCGGGGGAATCAAGAAACACATCTCAGATATAAGTGCACATATTGTTGCCCTATTTGAGACGGGTCCCAAATATAAAGTGCATAAATCAAAATTGCAAGAGGAAAAGATGCTCTGTTAGGATATCCAAACCAGCATTGTGGAATACTAAATGTGTCAATGCATTAGGTGGTACTAGTCTGAGGGTTTAAGAGAGCAATTGTCAGATAACTGTTGCTGTGGTGAGAGTTTCTGTGGCAGACCAAAAAGGTTGCTGATGAGCCTTTTATGTTAAAAAAAAGTTTTCACTTTTGGCCGGAAAAAAAGTTGCTTCTACAGCTAGACACAACTTATTTTTCTGGATTTCTTTCTTGTTTCCCAAAAACCAAGAAAAATTCCTAGGAACATGGTTTCATATTTGGGTTCCCTAAGAAGCAAAAATAGAATTCCTAAATTCCAATGAACTAAAATCAGAAACAGTTAATTTTTGTCTGTCAGCCCAGAAAAACATACGGATGATCATATGATGCCTACTCTCATTAGCCAACTGAAATATGCACAGAATTTTGCAAACCTACTGCTCTCAAGCTGTTTCAACCGATCTAGTTTTATTTTATTCTGTCCTTATGATGGGAAATTTGTGTGGCTCTGGTGCTAAAAAAAATATCAGTACTATAGCTCCACTAGGCAATTCTAATCCTGAGAAATCAATTTCCATCACTCATACACTTGCAAAAGTTTAATCATACAAATAAAAAATGTGGAGACAAATTTACATTGTACTAATATCAAAGAGGTAAATGACTTTCAAGTTTTATCATCAATATTAAAATAGAATGTATACCCATGATTTGTTCCCACCTTGGCCTTGGCCCCCCCAGGTGACAATTTAAAACTCTGGTTCAGATGATGAATTTTACTGGTTTTACCTAAGCCTCAAAAGCGAGCTAATATGTTTTACTCCTGAGGCTTCAAGGAGAAATTGAATGTCTCAAGCATGTATATCCCCCTTAAGTCTTTGCCTTAATGGAAGAAAATTGCTTTTTTTTCCCTTCTTTTATTTTTTTTTTTCAAATTAATAGCTGTTTTTATTTCTTGTGTATTTACTGTATTTGGACAGAAGGGAAGTCAGTTTCCTGACCTAAGAAATGTACTGCTCTCCCAGTACATGTGAATGTTACCAGTGTATAAATGACATGGGTGCATGTTCAGAAATTCTGACTGTCAGTTGAGCACACACTATGCAGCTTAGATATATATCAGTCTGGTACAAACTTGAAACACAATGGAACAAAGTCTGCATGCAAGAAATGAATTTCTGACAGGATTTGTAGCTCTGGTTCCAAAATGCCCCTTAGGGTATGAGCTTCATTTAAAGATCACTTTGAAGTATTGACTTAATAGAACTAAATAGATGTCTAAATATATGAATTTGCTTTAAAGGCTTGGTGAATTTATGTCTTTAATGAATAAAAGACTTGAGCATCTGGGAAGAAGTTATAAATTGCAAGTGTTGAGAGTGTGCACCGAATGATAAAAGATACTGTGAAGAAGACATGAAGCTGTTTGCACACTAGTGCCATAAAAAAGCCTACATGATCAATGACAGGTATAACTTTACAAGTCATTTATAGTAAATTCTGGATTTGATATGGTGCTGTATGAAGAACCACATCACAGATTCAAAATGAGTGATGCAGTCAGCTAACCTGATGATCATGCCACTTGTTTTATGTTGACTATAATTTGTTTCTGTGTCATATAATGAGACAGAGAACACAAAGTGGGCTCCACCATCATTGTCTGGGCTAGGAGGATCTGTGTCAGTCTTCTCTACTAAATTGTGTAGGTTGTCTTCTGTGTGTTCCTCTGGGCACAGTGCATGTCTCTCTTAGAGATTACACTGATTTGTTTTTAAGATATATCTAGTTATTCCTGGCTTCTAGAAAAATTTAGAGAAAAAAGTATTTAGTATTTTGATAAAAATGGATGCAATTTTAAATACCCTACATTAACTACATAGTGTTTTCAGCTCTATCTTTATTTTTAGATATCTTCATATTTTATAGTGTTAAAGTAATTGGTCTGGAGTTAAGTTCATAGGTTGTTCTTTTTAAGTTGTAGATTTGTTACGATCAACTGAAACTGCTGCTTTGGCAATTCAGACATTATTTTTCTTTGGTTATTATCAGAATTTACATTAGTAGTGAAGAAAATGAATGGTCCAATGCCTTTTCCTTCTACCATAATACCTGAGCTGAGAACTGCTTTGTAATTAATTATTAGCTCTGTTTGTGCAATTCTGGAAGAAAATATTTTCTGCTGGCCCGTTTTCCTGTCACTTTTTAAAAGAGCAACCTTATGTAATTTCCTCTTAAAGATATCTTATTAATTTAATTTCTTCAAAGAACAGCTTCATTTAGAAAATCTGAATCTAGAAAACTGTTTTTAAAGCAGGCATTGTCAGTGTTGTATGAATCTCTGCTTTTTATCATACTGAAATCAAGGGCAACGCAGGGAGATGTAAGATAATAAATTCTCACTGACATGACTTTCTGTTACTATAGACTTGTGCAATTTGACCTTAATCTGAATGTGAAACCTTCTCAAAGCTAAGTATTTCTGTTGGTAGACTTCAAACTTCAAGATGTTCCTGAGTGAATTGTGGTATGGAATGCCAAATACTTCACTAAAATCTAAAAGTTGCATATTAAAGGGCTTTTGGTGGCTTTTTCAATCTATTGGCCTTTTTGATACCTATGCTTATATTGAAAATCTGGTCAAGGCGTGACCTTTCGTTTTGAAATCCCAGCTTCTTATCTTTAATCAGTTGCCTTCTGGTTTTTGCTGGTTAATGTGGTGCTATGGTAAACTGGTTATCATAGAAAGAAATAAAACATCTCACTAAATACTGCAGTAACTTAAATCACTCTTCTTTGATATTTAGTCCATGATGACGGCTTTTTGAGAGCTTTTATCAGTCCCATATTTCATTTAAAAGATTAAATATTTTAGTGATGACTGCATCACCATAAATTTCCCACTGGCTTAGATTTACTAAAAGATTTCCTTACGTTCAAGTCTCTTCCTGCGTGTATCATCTTTGTGGTGTGAGAAACTGTTCTATGTAATCGCGAATGTTTAACTTCCATTAAAACTTAGTAGTTTCTTTGATGCTAATCTACACATAGCTCTTGGAAACATTTTATTATACTTGTTTTTCATTATCTCTGTAGTGAGGGTTTTTCTTTGTTTAATCTTCATAGACACTGTTATTGCTGTGAACTCGCTACTTAGAAACGGGAATTCATGCAGTATTTCACTGTCATTTCTTTCAGCATTTTCTTCAGATTCCTTGCCACTGTTATCCATGTATTTATTTTTATTTCCTTCCTAATTCCTCTTTGCATTTTTTCCATTTTTTTTCCTTTGTATAATTCTTCACCCACACAGTACAGTTTGTCTGATAACTAGCTACTCTTATTGCATCTCCTGTGATACAGATGTGTGTGAAAAAGATTGCATCAATTTAATATTAATCTTTTATGTTGAAACCAAATATTATATATTCTTTAATTAGACTCAAAATTGTTACTGTAAGTTCATATATACTAGCTTTTAGCTATCAATTTTCTTGATTTTTATGGTGGTTTTTTTTACAATTGATCTTTAGTTTAACCACATACAATTTATGCTAATTCAGATTTCAGGTCTTCTAGGGAATTAATGTATATGTCCTTCGTTGCTGGACATAAATGATCTTTTCTTTTTTCAAGGTATTTTAAGGATTTCCAAATTATTTGAGGTATCTTTATGTAGAAATACTGGTCTACTAGTTGTGTCTCGATAAGAAACAGAAACTAGTGTTTCTTTCACTACTGTGCTGGGAGAGAAGAGGCCACTGAAATCATGTATTCCTAAGCATATGTCAAAGAACAAAATACTGTTATCTAGGGTTAGTAAGTAATTATGAGTTTGATTGTAGTGGTCTTCTAGTTTGTAAATGTACATTACTGGAAATCTTGTTTGGATTTTTTGACTGTCTGATTTGTAGTCTATGGTTACGTCTACACTGCTGAGAGCAACATGGGATTGAGAGACTCCTATTGGCTTTGAATGAGAAAGATGGTGGAAATTGTCTAGCCGTAGTAGCAGAGGGATCAGCACTGTCTCTGTCTACTCACTTAAAAACAGAGCAGAACTGCCATTGCAGAGGTATGATGTTTCAGTAGCTGAAATAATGTGATATTTCTATATCAGACTACAGTACACAATAAGCAACAGTCTTTACCCTGTTTTAGAAGTTGTCTTCTCTCTGACGTTGTCTTTCAATAATTTTTACATTATTTATTAATTTTAATTTTAAATTGTTTTTAGCACTCTTCAAATGCTGATGTGCCTGTATTCCGAGGGCTTCAAAGTTGCGTGCATTCAGTGTTCTTCTTTCAAAACTTGTACCTATCACAGAAATGAATCTGCACGGACACTTATTCTCTTCCCCCATCCCCTTCCTTTCTACCTACCAGAAATTCCAGCTCTGGTAGGGTCCTCAAGGATTTCTTTCATGAAGTAGTGAGGGACTGCAGAAATAGAAAGGCTAAAGAGAACAATAATTTTTTTATTATTAGTTAATCCTTCCCTTTTCTCCTCAAAAAGCTCTTTGTAGCTTACAAACAGTGTTTGCAATATAAATGACCAAACAGTTGCCAAGGTAACAGCTAAAGTAGCCGAAGTCCTGCACAGAAGATAAGAACTAAGTGAAAAATCTTTAAATTAGGAAATAACTGAGAGTGGTTTCTGGTAATGCTATAGCCATTCAAGATGCTCACATTTTCCTCTTGAAAGGGACTGAATTGTACCAGTGCTCCACAAAAATGTGTGATTATGATCAGGTAATTTACTGAGTGAAGCACAGTAGAGGCAATGTACTTTCCTAGAGAAATTTGTGAGTGCAAAGAATAAAAGAGCATACATATTTTTAAATTTTAAAAATTATGACTCTGTCATCAGATTTTGTTGTCTAACTTAAAGAGTTAGGCAATTAAAAGTAAATAATTTCAGTGGGTATTCCTCACATGGAATGTCATACATTCAGTGTTTTCAAAATTTCATCATCCTGGAAGATTTGAACCTAATAATTTTGAAAAAGCTGTTAGTGCAATAGGAAAGATTATGATCATTTATTCGAGATACAATGTCTTGTCATTGCTTATATTACTGTTTCATTTAGGAGCTGTTGTCGTAGATCAGAACTTCACTGTATTGGAAGCAGCATCACCATGGGAGTGACAGGATCCGAAGCTCCTACTCTCTTTCTGCCTGTTTGTTTCAGCAGTGTGTATTTATAAAGCATCTACTTAAATCATAGGTAACAATATGAAGATCTATTTTGCAGTATAAACTGAAGTTGAAAGTAGTTTATTGTTAAAGTATGCTTGAATAATAAGTGCTTCTCTTGGATGCTCTGTTCTGTACAGCCCATAAGAGGCTGCTTCCATTCACTCTTCTCAAAATCATAGGTTATCAGAACTTTTAAAAATCCAGATCATACTGTTTTGAAATTAATATTTTTTAGATTACATGAAGTGTCAACAGCACCATACTAGTGAAATGTTATTTTTAGTGACAGAACTGATATATCCAACCTTACAACTGAGAATTTCTCCAAGGCAACTTTACCATATCTTGAATAAATAATATTTTGAAGTAATTTAGTTACTTAAAATTACCTAACTCAAGCAAAGTTACTAAAATAAAAATACAAGCACATGTTTATAGCATTCAAAGCATACTACATTATCATGAATATATAGAAAAGGCAGAGGTAAAGACAGACAGACAAATGCATTCACGTCATCATCATTATTCATTGTGTTTAATCAACTTATGGCAGACATATTAAAAGGATCTTTTTCTCCCTCATTTGTCTAACTTTCCATTTTCTTCCTAACAAGAATAGCTAGGGTTTAATTTCTTTCAAATGCCTGCTTTTCCCTGTTGGCCAACTGTAGCTGTTACAAGAAATCTCCTCTTTCCACCTTTAAAGTCCAAATCTCTCACCTTTGCCTCTGGCGCTGACTGGGAACAGGGAGGAGCATTGCATTGACCTGCATCTGCCAGGACAATAAATCAGACATGATGTGAGCATATAAATAGATAATTGTCTGCTATATATTGTTGTCTCTTGATAGACCTGACAATAGTGAAACACTTTGGGATAGCTGACCTCTAGCCTCTTCACCTTCAATAAGCTCTAGCACTGATTCAGTCATTTGAGAAGTTACTGAACAAAACAGTCAAATGTAAATAAATCCCAGTTATTCTTACTTTTAGCTGGATAATACTTATATGAAATACAGCATAATAATTGTGCACTGACTTTTTATATGATACCTAATTCTCAGAATTGTTCCCATTTTGTGGGTTCTGGAGTGTCTTAATAGAGCTTATTTTATCTGGGGGAGGAAAGAGGCCCTCGTAGTCAAAGGATATAGTGACCAAAAGCACTCATGCATGTGTATGCTAAAAAAAGTGGCAGAGTGGGCAGCAGTAAAAATTGCTGAATGAGAATGGCCTTTAATGTTGTCCTGGTTTTGGCAGGGATGGAGTTAATTTTTTCCTCTCAGTAGCTGGTATGTTTTGGATTTCGTGTGTGAAGAATGTTGATAAACACCCTGATGATATGAGTTGTTGTGAATGAGACCAAGGACACCGTCCTGCTTTCCAAGTCTTGCTAATTTGCAGATGCAGGAAGCTGGGAGAAAGACAGACAGAATAATTGATCCAAACTGGCCAAAGAGAGTATTCCATGCCATAAACGTCATGCTCAGTATATAAGTGGGGGCTGGCCGGGGTGGGTATCTGCCTTCCTGGCATCCATCTTTCTCTTCAGTTTTGCTGGCATCGTTCCCTCTACCTTGCTGGCTCCCTTTTTGCTCCTTTGCTTGCCGCTCGGTTTTGTTTCCGTGATCGCTGCTCGGGACGGGCTGTATCGGACATCAGGTGGTGAGAAAACATACATTGTTTACCTTGTATATTTTAATATCCTTATATTCTGTTATTATTGTAGTTTTCCTTTGTTATTTTAGTAAATTGTCTTCATCTCAACCCACGAGTTCTCCTTCCTTCCCAATTCTCTCCCCCATCCCGCTGCGGAGGGGGAGGGTGAGCAAGAAACTGTGTGGTGAATCGGAGTAAACCATCACAAATGTTGTGTTTTCTCCCTTTGTATAAATGTGCCAACTCTTTCTCCTAATCTGACTACTCTCCCTTTAATGAAGTGACTAAAAACTGTTTAACTATTGATTAAGTCTTACTTTATAGCAGCAAGCATAGTAATTTTTGACCATGAAAATTTGGTGGGTTTTAATGGATACTTGGATGGAGAATACCAAAGCACCTCAGGCTAAATGTTTGCTGGAAACAAAAGCAAACGGTGTTGTGCTGCATCAGGTCCAATCTTTCACACTCCTTTTTTTTTGCTCATGCATGACACATATTTTCCTCCTGACTGCTGATCTCTGCTGTATTATTTAAGTTCCTGTTCAATCGTTTGCATTCAGTAGAACTGACTGTGATTTAAGTTTATATTCAGTTAAAATTTGTAATTAGTGAAATAGAGAAAAAAAAATCTAAAAGAGAGTAGAAAAGTCAGTGAAATGAGAACCTGCAGAGTTCAGTGATACATAGCTGGAAATCCAACAGTAAAATTCCTTAAGAAGGATCAGAAAATTTGCAAGTTACATAATTTCAAACTTGTTCAGACCCTCTGAATCTGAGCATATTGAATACATCTCACATGACCCAGGAAGTAATCGGTAACAGCTGGCAATTACAATAATTAATTTAAACTGGTAAGGGAACATTACTGTTGAGATAGTTTATTACTGTCCATGAAAGCTATGGTCTGCCTGAAACATATTTCTGTAAGATAATCCCTCCCTTGTTATGCTGGATGTCTCTGATATAGTTTCTGCCTGGTGGGGACAGTTTGCAAATATGGGACTGAAAGTGAGAAGTCACAAACCTGACAGAGAATTTCTTGACTGTGGTGTTGTGTGTGACAGCTACAATACGAAGCCTTTAATGTGTAAGTCACATTCCCACTTGTTTAAAGTCTAGCACGTGGAAAGCAGAAAGGGATGTGTCAAAATCAACGATCCAATTTCAGGGCAGACATTAAAAGCTGAATGTGTGAAAACATGCTGTCAATTGAAGTAAGTGATGGAAATATCGGCACAAGTTTGTTATGCGTTAAATAGCAGAGCCTCTTTTTGCACTATGGCACTTGATAATAGGCAACAGTAGAACAGCCATAAAAGCTTCGGGATTAAATCTATCATCCAAGATTTTTGTTTGAAGTAGAATTGT
This sequence comes from Tetrax tetrax, assembly GCA_009806455.1. Taxonomy (NCBI): domain Eukaryota; kingdom Metazoa; phylum Chordata; class Aves; order Otidiformes; family Otididae; genus Tetrax; species Tetrax tetrax. The sequence goes on from WHYT01017313.1 coordinate 389,922, forward strand.
TCTTTTTTTTTTATTTTTTTTTTTCCTTAGCTGTGGAAAGCATTGGTAAAGAAGCTGTGTGCAGGTTCCCTTTCATCAGTCCCAGACATGAAATGAATGAAACTCTGCCGTTCCTGGTCTTTCATTTGAAAAAGTATCTGGGTGGCTAACTGCTCAATAAGTTTTACCATAAGACTTGAGAAAAAAAAACTAATTCTCAATCCTCTTTCACTGAAAGAAAAATGAGCTAATATGCAGTCTGTCAAGTATTAATAGCTTAATTAACATTACTTAGTTATCTTTCCTTGTAAAGATTTCCCAGGTACACTAATAAGTTTAAGTACTTTTTTTTTTTTTTTAAGTTTTCCGAGTGCAGTATTAAATAATAATAATTACCTAGGAAGTATTTGGAGATACATTGAGCAGAAAATGATCAAAGTTCACCTAAATTTAGATTATCATCATAGCTGTCAGAAACTGAGGCTAATTTGATGACAGTATAACTTAGGAAGTGTACAAAATAGTGTACTAACAGAAGAGACTACTCACCAATAATAAAGACTTGGCCCAGAGCTGCCTTTAATAAGCATTAGCTCTGAGGCCGAGCTTAACTCACCCCACTGACTACCTGCCTATCACACTGAAGTTTCCTCAAGCTTAGAAAGGACTCTCCATCACATCTCCAGTAATATCAGACTCCCTATACGTGCAGTGTGGCGTCCTCTGCATCTTGGTAAAATTTTGCATGATGATCCCAGGAGTTCCCAAGAAGCTAAGCTGGTCCTGACCTGTATTCCTGCTCATACTTCCCCTTGATTTCTCCTCTTTGAGGTCACCCTTGCCACTGTGGATTATTATTTTGAAGCAAGTCACTGAATAGCATGAATTAATCAGAAAAGATTATTGATCCAAGTAAAGAAGATATGCCAGTATCCTCATACTGTATAAAGTGAATTTCATTTTTTTCTAGAACCATCAGAACTTCCAACAAACTCTTGTCTGGAGGTTTCTGTTAAATTAGATTTCAATAGAAATGTAGACACAAAATCAGCAGTTTATACATTTCTTTATCTTTAATAATGGACTGCATGGTTGACGTAGAAAAAGGGATTCTGATTTAATATTTTGAGAGGTGTGAAGTTGCTGCTAAAATTGTTGCTTCCCTACTGTGAAATTTTTGTAGCAATTTATTCTGTTTTAGAAGAAAAACAAGGTCATAAACTGCAGTTTCACTGCAACGAATTTGTTAAATGACACTAATAGAAAAGAAGTACAATTAACTAAAAGCTTTAAATCAAATTTCAGACCTTGGCAGACTTCTCATTACCCAAAACCAAGGGCTGAACTGAGAAGAATTCATTACAAAGTTTGACAAGGACCTCAGGATGATTGCTAGCACATAGCCAGTAAATGGTTTGGTATCAATCCCACAGTCACACAAAGGAAAAACGTATTCTTACTAGAAATCACTGAAATTAAAATATAAGACATCGCTTTTTGTAGCTGTGAAGCTTTACACTCTAATGCTGTAATAGCTCACTGCTTGAGAAGTCTCATGGGAATGGAGTGACAACTGCTTCTGGTGTTAATCCTTGCTTTCTTTTGCAGGTTCTCCATGTATGGTGAGCGGTTATACACAGCTTTTATTTTATATATATGTGTGTGTGTGTACACGTACACACTTATATGGGTGTATACATAAGAAGTGTTTCTAATTAAATATTCTTTTTAAAAAGTTGATTAAAGTGTCCTACTCTAATAAAAACAAAAGAAACCAACATTTCCTAAGATGCAAGAGCTAAGGATGGAGAGATTTCTCCAAGTCTCCAGTGAATTAAGTTAATGTGGCAGCTGGCATGAGCTGGGCTTGGTTGACAATAGTGTTAGCATGTGAATTTTGGTTGCTTATGTCAGGTATGGAGCAGCCAGGTTGGAAGAGCAGAAGAATAGTGTGAGGGAAAAACACCGACTAACGGCTGTGAGAGCTGCAGGAGCACGGAGAAACTGGTGGTCAGGACAGAGTGCGAGTGCCTGCGGTGGTGACAGCCTGCAGCTGGGCATGAAGTGAAGCTCTGTGAGTCGATCAGAACCGGGTATTTGCTGCCCCAGCCCATCATGGACTGAGTCTGGTGTCACTCGTGACAGCTGAGGAAAAATGGAGGAGCCTGGGAGAGGTGCAATGAAAAACATAGAAGGGAAGGGAAGTCAGCTGCAAGAGGAGATGAAGAGGAAAATTTAAAAAGATTGAAAGTTGATTTGGAAGCAGAGGTGATTATGTAAATGAAAGATGAAAGCCTTGAATTTGTTACATGAGATAGGGAGTCAAAGGGGGAACTTGGAATAAATGTGATATGGTGAGGGGAGGCAGGTCACCCTGCAGGAGGATCCAGCAGACACATCCCCTATTCAGAGTAACCAGCATGTGGTCCCTTGGCTAGCGGTGATGGCAGTCAGAAAGAAATATGTTTTGAGGGAGAGAGACAAGAGATTAGAAACAGAACAGAAAGGGAAAAGAACTGAGGAGCAGGCTGATTTTGCACAATAAGAGAAATATACTTGAGCTATTGGTAAATATGTAGCAAACAGGAGATGGATGTCCTTCCTCCCAGCCGTATCAATAAATATGATACACAGGTGAGGTGGCTGGAGTGATAAAAGACAAATCAAGGAAAGATGTTGGAAAGGCAGCTGGAGTTGTAGTGCTTCATGAATTTAAATTGAACATGTCTGAGAACGCAAGATCACCAGAAAGACTGTGAAAAAAAAGGAGGAAATTGAAATAAAACTTAAACAGTAATTGATGTCAGGGTCCTGAGTGTACTCTCAGACTTTGCAACCTCACCTCCTCCCCCTGCCCTGAAGGTTTGGCTGCATGTGCACATGGCCAGCTTTGCTATAGTGCAAGCCAGGACCATACTGCAGGAAAAAGAGATTTTGGGAAGCTTTACCAGGGGCTTTTCCCCCATGCGCTGGGGAACTGCGTATAAATAAACCCTGGTGCTGAGTCCCTAACCACTGGGGGCAGCCGGAGGGAGCTGCTCTGCAGGGGACAGCAAGCCAGGTGCCAAGGTCGATGGCAAGGCAGTGACCTCCAAGGGACTTCTCCCAGCTCTTCCCAGCAGTCTGCTCCCTGCCTAAATGTCTGGGCCACCTTCCAGCTGCCCTCCAACACAGGCAGCCATGCAACCCCCTCACAGAAATGTTAGCGTGGTCTTGGGTGCCTCACACTTGAGGGCTAAGAGTGAAAAGGATGCAAAAATGCAGTATGTTCACATGCAAAAATGAAGGGTATTTCATATGCAAAGACACTTAAACAAGATGCTCTAAATGAAATTAAAGCTTTTTTTCAGGTTCAATTTCACTTTGGTCGAAGAAATATCAAATCTTCAATTTTTAAAATATGTCTGTTTAGCATACTGTCACGGAGGTAATCTAACAGATACAGTGCCATTCAGGCTGGATCTCATGAAAAGGAACCAGAGCAGCAGCATTTGCTTCTGCTCCAGTGCCAGCAAACTACAGATTAAGTTGACAGAACTAGAATGAAATCTGCCCCTAAATTAAGACATTGCTTTAGCAGCTTTTTAAAATGCTCGATGGGCCATTGCAATGCTAAAAAAAAAAAAAATGCAAGGAAGGTAGAATAAATTGCACTGGTCATAGAGGAGCCTCGCATATTAAAACCTGTTGTGGTTTTGCTTAGTGAGGGGGGCCTAAGGTGGCAGCTTCTGTAGGAAACTGCTAGAAGTCGCTCCCCTTTGTTCAGTGGACTCAGCCAGGCCTAGGGCGGACCCACTGCTGGCCAAGGCCGAGCTGATTGGTAGCAGAATGTTCCCTGATAATACCTCTGCGATAACGTATTTCAGAAGGGGAAAAACAGAAAAAAAAAAGAGGAGAAGAGGTAATGTGAAGATGTTGAGTGTGGGCAGAGAGGGGGAGGCACGAGCCTTGTGGGCCTTGCTGGCCTCACCCTCTGGCCTCCCAGGCGGCTGTCTGCCTGACTCGCTCTGGCCCAGCTGCAAGAAGTGGAGAGGAGATGAGAAGAGATCCTGAGAGGCATCTGCCTGCCTGTTGTGAAGAACTTTTCTTGTGAGAGAAACAGCTGCAGACACCAAGGTCAGTGAAGAAGGAGGGGGAGGAGTAATGCTGCTGCTAACAAGATTCCCCTGCAGCCTGTGGTGACGACCATGGTGGAGCAGGTTGTCCCCCTGCAGCCCATGGAGGCCCACGGAGGAGCAGAGATCCACCTGCAGCCTGTGGAGGACCCTACGTTGGGGAAGACGGATGCCTGAAGGAGGTTGTGGCCCATGGACGGCCCTCTGGGGCAGCTGTTCTGGAGAGACTGCACCCCGTGGAAGAGATGACCCATGCCAGAGCAGTTTCACGAAGGACTGTGGCCCATGGGAGGGACCCCACGCTGGAGCAGGGGAGGAATGTGAGGAGTTCTTCCCCCAGTGATGAAGCAGCAGCGTAAAACAACATGTGATGAGCCGACCATAACCCCCATTCCCTCATTCTCCCTGTGCTGCTCGGCTGGGGGAAAGGTGTTAGAGATAATGTTAAGCCTGGGAAGAGGGAGGGATGGAGGGAGGTTATCTTGTTCTCTTTCTCATTATCCTGCTTTGGTTTTAGTAATAAATGAGTAGTTTTCCCCAAGTTGAGTCTGTTTTGCCCGTAACAGTAACTTTAAGGATTTCTCCCTGTCCTTATCTCAAACCTCAAGCCTATTTCCTTATATTATCTCTCCCTATTCTCTCGGAGGGTGGGGGGAGTGAGAGAGAGACTGCGTAGTCTGGTCCCGATTGGGACTGAACTACGACAGACCTTAAGTCAAATTAAGGAACCAAATACCTCAATGAGTTACAAGAAGCCTATATGGGTAACTCTCACCTGTAGGTCTCAGCTGTATGTGATCCAGGGCCTGGTTTGGTACAGCATGGCTCTGGTTTAACTCCTTCCTACTCAAAAAACTCTTGTGAAGGTGAAAGAATATATATGAGATAAACCATGCTAAATAAAAAACTGTAGTCACAGAAGATATTGGAAAACAGAGACTCTGAAGACAGCAACAAGGCAGTGTGGATGTGCAGCCCAAGGACCAAGGAGCAATCTTGGATAGCCCTTTCCTTCTGGCTGACAATAGTCTGGCTAGGAAAAGCTCTACTGCTACTCCAGTGAAGTGAGGATGAGTATATTATATATTATATGCAGAGCCTAGTAGCTCATTAGTCTTTGTTTCCTTATTGTGTACAGTAGCTAAAAAGCTTACTCTTAATTTGTGTATATCCTGCTTCTCTCTGTGCAAGATAAAAGCCCAATGAAAGTGACCCAGAGAGAAGGTTATATATAAATTGATGTTTCAGTCCTAACAATAAGAATATAGTATTGGGTCTATATCACCAGTGACTCAACCAGGAGAGCAACATTGACTGGGAGATGCTGAAAGAGATACAGAAGCAGGAAATACAACTGTAACGAGAGACTTTAATTACTCTCAGACAGACTAGGCAAATGTCATATCCGGATGTAAAGCAGAGATTTTTTAGATACCATCAGTGGCTCCTGCAAGAAATAGAGAAACAGCTGATTAGGGAGCCAGCAGTAGGAAATGCAATCCTGGACTGCGTTGTGAGTAATGCACAGGTTCTGTTTCAAAATGCTCCAGGCAAAGAGCAGCTCTCTGGCGCTGGCCGTTGGGAACTGGGAGATGGAAATGCCTACAGTAATAATAAAGGCCAACAGTCCACTAAATTGGAGAGTTCAGCTTCAAAAAAAGAGAAATGGTAAAAATAAGGGAAATTGTTAAAAAGAAAGTTACCAAAAGAAGCAGTTCAAGCAGTTAAATCCTTACAAAGAATAAGAAGAACATGCCTTACTGTAAGTACAGCAGCAGTACAGCTCCCTATTAAGGTCTTGAATAAGATGAGAGGAAGCTGTTGGTATATCCAAATGAGGAAAATTAAAAAAACAAAACAAAACAAAACTCAACTTATAAATTCTGGCAAAGTAGATATATAATTAGATACAAAAGAGAAGAAGAGTTGAGGAATGAATAGTAAAAGAATAAAAATTAATATTAAATCCTTCTTCAAACCCAGCAGGAGAATGCAACCTTCCAGAGAGTCTGTAGGGCAAACTGGTGATCAGGATGTATAAAAGGAAGGCACAAGGAGGACGAAGCCATTAGACGGAGTCGAAATGGAAAAGTACAAGCAATGTTCACTGCTGAAGAAAGTGGGAAGGTGGCTGTGACCTAACACTTCCCTTTGCAAGAAAGGGCTCAATAAACATCTGTCTGCAATTCAAGTGACTGTGAAAACTATTTGCACAAGGAACACTAAGAAATCCTCAGATCAGACAATATTCACCCAAAAGTTTTAAGAGCACTCAAGGGGGATAGCTAAATTACTGATAGTGTATTTGGTAAATCAGAGGTAGTGTGAAATATTTCTTCAGGAGGAATGAAGGATGACAAATCATGTGCCATATTTAAACACCTTTGGGGAAAAGTCACACTATGGTCCTCCAGTTCTCCTTCTGCTTTCCTCAGTCTTGACAAATTAATTTTTCATTTTTTAGCTATGTATTTTCCCAACTGTGTTGTAATAACAGTATACATTATATAGAAGTACAAAAGTAGTATTGAACAGTATTCTTGTAGTATATTAATATAAAGAACTGTGTTTTCAATCAACTGTGTCCATTATAATCTTTAATGCCACTTCAGTTATTGACAAAAAAAATTACAAGCTCAAAATCGGAAGGTTAAAACACTGTACAACATTTACCAAACTGAGATATAGAGAGAATAACAGTCAAATATCAGCCATTGCAATTAGGAACTTCATGTCTTCTTTAATTAGTTCACAGTTGTATAGACATATCAATATTTTGAGTAATTTTAGGAGAAATATTTTTAACATGGAATATTTTTTATCCAATGGATAGTTAGTTTCCTTTCAATGTACTGCAACAGTAACTACCATTTTCTAGAGTAAAGCACTAAATGCTCATTGTCAGCTTAGTCCACTTTATGGAATGACAGCAATAAGAAAGTTCTTTTACCTTTATTTTCCTAATTAATAACTCTGCACAGCATTCATCTTCCACTGTTCCCCCTGAGCTTTAGTATCAGATCTAATAAAAAATGTCTTTGTTTCAAGTGATTGTACAGTTTCCCACTACTCCTAAACATGTGCTTCAGTTCCCTTTCTCTCTTTTTGTAAGTGAATGCTGGCCTCTTCTCCTGTGAGTATTAGGTGTTACTTGTATAATATCTGATTGTGTTTCAAAAGTCTACAGAAGATATAATGCTTGTGTTGTATGCCTTGATGCTACCACAGCAGCCTTCTGCCCACTTAATGTCATGATATAAAACCACTGTTCAGCAGCCATCAAAGCCAATGACCACTGGCATGTATGGGAACTGAATTTACCCCATAGGGACTGTTTTGACTCTTGCTGGCTTCTCCACTGGAAAGTCCTCCACTGGTCGCAGCTGGATGTGTGAGCACATGGAAAGGCTTAGCCTCTGCAAAGCTCTGATCATAGATTTTGCTGAGGGAGGGTCAGGTCCATGATTAGGGTTCCCTGTGCCTCAGGGAGTGTATGGACTCCTTGATTTTGGAAAATACATACTCTAATAGAGTGCAGGAGAAGGTACTTAACCCAATAAGAAATTTGGCAGTAAAAGCAAAAGGAAAACCTACTCATCCTTTACTTTCAGTGAAGGCTTATTGTCTTTAAAAAAAAAAAAAAAAGAGAAAAGCAATCAAAAAACCCCAGATAGGGTAATCTCTAAAAGCAAAATTTTAAAGGTCAAATGTTCTCAGGCTGGTTTTCATCATACTGTTCTGTGTTACAAAAGAGAGCTAATGTTTCATTTCAGCTCTAAGGCAGTATCACTGGTTTCCTCCCTTTCATTCCTTTCTGGGCCTTGCTGGGCAGCCAGCGCACTGAGCGTAAGCGGGCATCGCCCTGCTGAAGTCAGCTGGCTCTTCTGCTGCTGCTGCCGAGTTGTGTGCCACAGCCAGCCCACATCCCACGTCAGTTCTACCGCCTTACCCAGACTGATGCTGCTACTTCTCCACATAGAGCTGATTTCCCCTTACAGTGTTATAGAGCCAGCAGAAGGCAGAGGAAAAGAAGAAAGGAGAAAATATTGAAAGGCAGCTGAAGAAATATTAAAAAAAAAAACCTCAATATCAAATTGCTGTACTAATCCAAATATTTGTGAAAGTAGTTCTAAGATAGTGCAGGCTTAGGCATTTGTTATTTGTTTTGCTGCATGGATCTTACTGGATAGAGTTAAATTTTATATAACATCTTTCAGATCTCTAAGTGGCTTCTAGAAATAAATAACAAGGGAAAAGCCAAAAAAATAAAAGTATAGAGAAGGAAGAATTTGGGTGGGTGAGTAGGCAGGCAAAGAGGAGATACACTTTTCAGATGAAATTTGAGAATTGAGTCGATGAGGCAGAGATACAGAGAAATGCTTTCTGCAGTGTATTTGTACTGCACAGATGAGATATTTATACATAAACGAGTTTTTGCGATGTGACAGTTATCATGCTTTCCAGGCAGTCTGTTGCCTGACTGCGCTCACGAGGTTATCTAGACCCCTTGGAAGCTGAAAAAGAAGCTGTGTGAACTTGCAGAAAGTTTTGCCATGAAATCTGTTCTGCATCATCTCTGCTTTACTTGTACTACTGTGTTTTGGAATGACATATATCATCACACATGACGGATATTTATTTAGATTGAGATTTTAATTTTCTCTTGATTACATAATTCCTTTTTTGTTGGTTGACCACAAGTTGTTATATCACAAAGCCACATAGAATTGCTGTAGAGAAGATCTTGTCTGAAATGATACTAAGGAGCTCTCGTCATAACCATATATTCGGTGCCATACATTGGCAAAGATTATATGCTAATATTATCCATTTGCAATCACTTCATGCACAGCACAGCCACTCATTTATTCAGGAACTACTTGACAATTTTAAGCTCCTTTATACTGTGTGCTTTACATCTGGGTGGCTGTGGCTGAATCCTGTATTCAGTTGCTTGAAAATGAGGCCAAGCCTTTCCCTAGATTTATGCTCACTGCTAATTATTTGAAGGCCTACCAAGTACTGCTAAAAACCCCATGTCTTTAAAGCTTCAATTCTGAGCGTACTCTATTGAAAAGGGTTTTTTTTTTATTTTACTGTGTGAGGAATGTCACTTACATCTGAACTCTAATAAAGTCACAAAATGGGGGTAAGGCACAGTGCTAGGCCGGAGCTTCCATGTGTCCTCTCCTTGAACATGAGACTGGTAGAAAGCCGGTCCCTTCACGGTAGGACAGCGGCACAGTCGCTTTCCTGCTCCATTACGCCATGACAACCTGGCCACCGAGTGGGTGGCAGGTGAGGGCAAACAGCAATATCTTACATGGAGGGAGGGAGCAGGAGATGAGGGCCGTGCTTTGAATTTAGAAGGTCTTGATGCAGAGCATGCGTATGAACATGTGAAAGGAGCTGAAGTGAGTATCTCACATGCAGGAAGTGAGAGCAGGCATGCTTGCATTTAAATTTGTTCTGAATATTTCAGGATTTATCTGATTTCCTGGATTTCACTCTTATGAGTCTTGAAATATTTTACACTGTCAGCTCTTTGTTAGTACCTTTCTATTAAATCTTGTGGTTTAATTTACAGAGATAATCTTCTACAGTCACAAGTGGGGCTGCAGCTCACCCAGACATGCAGGAGCAACTTTAAACCTTCTTTTCGGTATTGATCTGCTGACTTCACATTCTGTTCACGTTAGCCAACAGAATATTTACTCAGGTCTTGGGTGGGTTTTGCAATCCATGCTGAGCTCTATACTGTAGCATCATTACTATTTCTGTACCTATGTTAGCTAGTTTTCATCTAGCAGAAATATAATTACCTCCAAAATTATATTTTTTGCTGATTTACAATGGAACATTCATGATCCTTCCACTTCGTTTTTCTTTCCTAGCTTTCAAGGCAGTTTCCAGAGGAAATGTGTTATTGTCACTTCTACTTTATCTGTAAGGAAACTGAGGCCAAGAGCAAATGCCTGTAGGCATATGGCAAGTCACTGACCGAACCAGAAATAGCACCCAGAAATCTTGCTTGCACTCCACATCCTGATCTTCTGAACCATGCTGCTGCCCACACATACACTAAAAACTGTAAATTTCCATAAAAATTAAAGGCTAAATAGTCAATAATAGCTCTAAAGTTGCATCCTAAATGTTCACCTACCAATAAAATTAATGAATGGCATGTCCAGGCTGTGTATAAGTGTAACTGACAAATTAATTCACTATTTCAGTATACCAAAAAGGTAGGCAACAATTAAAAATAAGCAAATATTACATTTACTGCAGAGAGACTTAATGAAATCTGAAGCATGAACACTATGTTTCATACATAACCAATAATAAAATTCTGCAAATAGAGTCTGTATTACAGAAGAAAAATACAGCGTTTTATTACAGAATGAAAAACACATCCTGAAACATGTATATGCCTCTGGTCCAATTTAGCTTCCAGAATGATGTGCCTGAGGTACTATTGCTATAAATGTTCACTTGTAGTTCAAGAAAATAAAAATATGCATTTGAAAAAAAGAAGCAGATCTGTCTTACAGGATCTTAGTTCAAGGTTCAGTGTTTTTCTTACAGTCTCACACACACGTCAAAGCATTACAAGGAGTTGCTTTCTTCAATAATACTTTCGGTACTTTTGATTTTTTAAAAATCATAGAACTTTGAATACTGTTTTTATTTCATAGAAATTGTTAAAGAGTATTTAATTGTCATATAAACATTGCACTTACATTGAAAGGAATTAGCATTTTAAAGCAGTATCTTTCACTTGTTTTTTCACAAGCATTTATGTTGACTTTTAATGATTTTAAATGGAAAATAAATATACTGAAATGTCTAATTTTTAAAAATATTCAATATGTGAGACCAGCCAGGATAGGTTGCATGTTATCCAGTCTTGGAGTGACAACTTCAGAGGAAGCAACTGTCAACACACTGGATTATTTCCCCATACAGAGCTTGTTTACACCTGCTTTTGTGGGGGCAAAACATGAAAAGAAAAGTATTTCTTTCCCTTGAGGGGATATATGCATCTTGCCAAACAACCTTCACTGAACAGTATACATTTAAGTGTACAGAGAAGCAGTTCCCATGATGAGCTATTATGATGATTCAAAAGAAACCACAGAGGCAGTACAATGGCAATTGAAGGTTTTTCAGTGGTGTCTCATATATTTGCACTTCAGAACAGAAACTAAAAACATGAAGTGACGCACAGAAGTGCACTGAAGTGTCTAAAATATGCACTGACGTTTTAAGAATATGCCCACAGAATATTAAATAAAGGCCCAAGTTCATATTGCTGCTGACTAGAACCAACTTCTGTTCTGCTTTAGAATGTCTTGAAGGTTTTCAGGCACTGAAGCACACACACTAGTGAAAAGATGATTCCTGCAGAGAGCTATGGAAACTTTTAAAACATGCCAGAAGTTCAGTTTTTTGGGAAACAGTGACTAATTTTTAATAGCATGGTCTAATTTTTAACAGCAGCCTTTCTTGTCACCTAAGAAACCATATGGAGCAAAGCGAATAGGAATGCTGCTGGTGGATGAGTATCTGAAACCCCAAATCCCACTGTGCTAAAGCTGAGATCTTGATATTCAATCCCACCTTTCTTTCCTGCTTTGATTGCTCCTCCCCAGTGTCATTGTCATTCATCCCTACAATTGTAGCAGGAGGTCTGTATTTGTGTTTGATTGCCCTTGTCCCTTCCATCTCCCCATCAAATAATCATCCCTTACAGTACCTTCAAAGCACTGCCTTCTATCTACTCAGTTTTTGAGTTTCCATTTTCTTGGGACCTTTTTCATTTGCCCTTTTATTCACGTCCTTTACTTTAGCTGAAGTACTGCAGTAATATAATCTCCTGCTTTGTGTAGGTTACTTCTCATAACATATTCTTTCTTCCCTTTCTTCTCCTGTTATTCCAGAGTTGCCGTGAACAGGGTCTGGAGACACCTGGATCTGGTGGTTGCAAGCGGGGCCCTGGAGGAACTGGCCTGGTGACGTCCACGGTGGCTGATGATTCTCCTCTTGCAGCCTGTTCCAGCCTTGGCTGGTACCTGATTTTACCACTGAAAAGCTGGCTAGTAACTGAGCTACCATGAATGGCACTGAAAAAAAGTGGATGCATAGCTAAAGTTTCAAATTTTTAAGGATTTTCATATAGTTAAAAATTTTAGAGAAGCCAGAAAGGTCTATTAGATGATTTATGCAAATCTGGTCTGTGCTTAGGGCTTGTAGACCTTCCACAAATGCCACTAAATAGTGAAACATATTCTGGCCTCTGTAGTACAGACTAACACACTTCTTTCATTTACCCTATATTGTGCCTGATGCTTATGTTTGGCTACGCTACAAAGAGACATCTGATATGGTTTTTGAAGACATAAAGAGAGAAGGAATTATCACTCCCCCAAGTAGTTTGCTTCAGTGGTTAATGATTGCTAATAGTTGCCCCAACAATTTAAGCTTGATTCATCTTTTGTACCCTGGCTCTTGTGATAATTTCACCTGCTAGATGAAAAAGACTGCTCTTATTTATTTATTTTATTTATTTAGATCTTTTTTCACTGTGTACATGTATACAGATGACAGAAGGTCTTCCTGATCTGAAAAAAAAAAAAAAAAACAAACCCCAAAGTCTCATTAATTGCTTTTGCCATAATACCACAATGAAAGCTCATTTTCAGTTTCCTGTCCAGCAAAAAGTACTCATTAATTACTTCCTGTCACTAATTTCCAGAATGAGTATAACCTGGGATATTCTTTTAACGGATAAACAGAACAGTTAATTATAATAGTGGATGCACAAAATCTTTTCAGTTTCTAAAGATCAGTAGAATTTTGTAGTAATGACAAAAATGATAAGTAATAAAAAATACACTTTTGAAAACAAGTATGTAGTGTATTTGCAATGATCACAAGTCAAAGGGAAAAAGAGTATAATGTAAAGCGCAGGTTAAAGCTATTATTATTATTATTATTATGCTGTTTTCCAGAAGGTCAACTGATGCTCCAAACAATTTTTTAAAGTCTAGCTTATACATTTCATTATAAACAGAAATACATATCTAAAAATAAATAAAACTATATTTGAAAAAAGAGTACATCTGACCTGAGAGGCTAGAATGACTAATTTACAACCATTTGATGCACCACATGTAATTTTAGGCTAATTCCACAGGTAGTTCAGAATGTATTATTTATAATTCTTGGGTATGGAGAGTGTTATAAAGTTACTTTGAGAAATGCTAAAGTAAGTTTAAAGTATATCCTTTAACTAAGACTTATAGATTTCTAAGTACTCTAAAATTCACAATTAACACTGAGATCATTGAAAATACAGAGTTTTTTTCTGACTAAAATTATCTGGGAATAAATGAAGAAAAAAGGCCCCAGAAGTCTCAACCTAGGTAGTGAAAATTAGAGGTTACATCCGTATCTGGAAATGGAAAATGTAAATTCCACCAGCTACCTCACTAGTGCATTATGTAAATGAACTGTTATTGTCATTTACTATTGTGATAAAATAGTGTTCAGTAAATAGAAAAAGGCTTCATGTTTAGCAGTATTAATAAAACAAGGCATCTATTAATTCTTCATTCAGATACCACCACCCAGCTATTTCTCCCAAAGCAAAGAACTCAGTATGGGCTTTATTGTTAAGAAATTCCACAGGAAGCCAGTACCATACTAATGAAAGCTTAATTTCACAACCATGATCTTGTAATATGGATTCAAAATGGGGTTAGATTTATTTAAAAGCAACTGCTATTTTAATAAGGTTATATGGACCGTTTTTTACATCAATTAATACAGTTATTTTTTGTGTTTATGGATATTAAGCCTACTGTTTTCATCTGTGTAGCTGTATTTTTATCGGTTTAGTCGAACAGGTTCAATAACATCATCAAGAGATGCAAATAGAAGATGCAGTCAGCTTGCCAAGCAGTACGCAGCTGAAACTGTATACAAGCATAAAAAAAAACCTTTTGGAAGAAAGCAACTTAAGTTAAAGTAAAAACGTAACTATTTTTTTTTTAGTTCAGTCCTACTGCCAAGAACAACAATTAAGTGTAAATTTATAAAGATAAGCTTTTTACAATATTTAACTGATTTTTAGATTGTAATAGTAGTATTTACTTCTAAAGAGCTTAGAACACTATCAATTAAAATAGCCTTGTTACAAATCTATTAGAGATCTTTGAAAATCAGCCTGTAAAGATCTTCAACTCATTCCACTGATACGCTTCGAGTAATCCAATGCAGTTTTTTGCCAAAAATCCGAGATCCACCTGAGCATTCTTGGTCCATTTAGAGAATGTTTTCTTGTAGCTACAGCTCATATGGCCAGTATCACATCAATAACACCTTCTGAGTACCTGAACAAAATGACCATGAGCTAAATTTCAGTTTAAGTAATTAGGTTCAGCCTTTAACAGAATTCCACGGTGTGGCCCAAGCTGAGGCCTCTGAAACTGGAGCAAGGTTCCTTAACAGCTCAGCCCTTGTTATGCACTTATAGCTAGTATTAATAATTTACTAGCTATTTATAAATTATGTATAAGTGTCCTCTTACTACAGAGTGTAATCTTTATAGATATTGTGAATTTCACATATTTTTGAACTCCAGATGGAGCATTTAGCAAAAAGACAAAGTATACCAATAACAGAGCAGCTACTACCTGGCAGCAGGCTCTGCGAGTGCAGGCTGTGTGTTCCTGATGAGAGCACAAGGGAACGGATTTCATTGCAACTCCGCAACAGGGTAACCACCAAAACAGACAACCCTGGCAGTGCAGGGATGTCCCTGATCTGGATGTGTTCGACAAAGAGATGTTCCCAAGCGGTGCCAGGGGCCAAAAGTGCTTCTCTGTGGCTTTGTGCTACTGCCTGATGGGACACATCATGCCTGTGATGTAAGCAGCTGTGATTTTACATGAGGATTTTTCTTTGAATATTTTACAATGGTTGCTTAACAGACACAAGCAGTACATGTTTTTCTGAGAAGATTTTAATTTCAAAATGGTTGCAAACGGAGCCAGATGTTTGCCCTGGCAGCAAAGAACTTCTCCTTGGGGTGCGCTGCCAAGACTGCAGCCAGGAGGTCGATGGGAGTCATCCTTTTTTATTCATCACTTGTGACACGCATCTGGAGTGCTGGATACAGTTTGGGGCTCCCCAGTACACAAAGGACACTGGCAGACTGGAGCATGTCCAGTGATGGGCTAGCAGGATGGTGAGGAGCTGGAGCACATGAAGTACAATCAGAGGCTGAGAGCTGAGTGTCTTCAGCTTTAACATGAGAAGGATAAAGGGAGACCTTACTACTGTCTTCTGCTTCTAATGGTAGGGCATAGAGAAGACAAAGTCAAATTATTCTCAAAGGTAACACAGGTGTAGGATAAGAGGCAAAACACACAAGTTACAGCATGTTAAATTCTTTTAAATACAGGGAAAATCTATTTTACTATGAGAGTGGTCAGACACTGGAATAGGTTGCTCAGGGAGGTTGTGGAGATTTGATCCTGGGGCATATTCAACTTTGGCTGGACAAAGCACTGAGAAACCTAATCTGACTGGAGCTGCTTTGAGGATGTTCTGGTTTTGTTTAGTGAGGGGGGCCTAAGGTGGCAGCTTCTGTAGGAAACTGCTAGAAGTCACTCCCCTTTGTTCAGTGGACTCAGACGGGCCCAGGGCGGACCCACTGCTGGCCAAGGCCAAGCCAATTGGTAGCAGAATGTCCCGTGATAACGCCTCTGCGATAACGTATTTAAGAAGGGGAAAAACACTAAAAAAAAAAGAAGGGAGAAGATGTGAAGCAGCTGAGCGGGGGCAGAGACGGGGAGGCGCGAGCCTTGTTGGCCTTGCAGGCCTCACCCTCTGGCCTCCCGCTGGGCAGCCGACTGGGCCCAACTCGGGCCTGGCCTGGCTGCAAGAAGTGGAGAGGAGATGAGAAGTGAATAAGATGTAAAAAGGATCCTGAGAGGCGTCTGCCAGCCTGTTGTGAGGAACAGCTGCAGGCGCCAAGGTCAGTGAAGAAGGAGGGGGAGGAGTAATGCAGCTCCTGGCCAAGATTCCCCTGCAGCCTGTGGTAACGACCATGGTGGAGCAGGTTGTCCCCCTGCAGCCCATGGAGGTCCACGGAGGAGCAGAGATCCACCTGCAGCCCGTGGAGGAACCCACGCCGGAGCAGGTGGAGGCCTGAAGGAGGCTGTGGCCCATGGAGGGCCCGCTGGGGCAGCTGTTCTGGAGGGACTGCACTCCGTGGAAGAGATGACCCACTCCGGAGCAGTTTCACGAAGGACTGTGGCCCATGGGAGGGACCCCACGCTGGAGCAGGGGAGAAATGCGAGGAGTTCCTCCCCCGACGATGAAGCAGCGGCATAAAACAACGCATGATGAACTGACCGCGAGCCCCATTCCTTCCCCCCGACCCCGTGCCGCTCGGGAGGGGAAGGTAGTAGAGATAAATGTTAAGCCCGGGAAGAGGGAGGGGTGGGGGGAGGTTATCTTGTTCCCTGTCTCATTCTCCTGCTAATTTTAGTGATAGTTTTTCCCCAAGCTGAGTCTGTTTTGCCCGTGACGGTAACTGTAAGGATTCCTCCCCGTCTTTATCTCAAACCTCGAGCTGTTTTTCTTATATCATCTCCCCCTATTCTTTCGGAGGGTGGGGGGAGCGGGAGAGAGACTGCGTAGTCTGGTCCCGATCGGGGCTGAACTACGACAGAGGAGAAGGTTGAACTGGATGATCTATAATGATTCCTTCCAGAATAAATTATTTTATGATTTCAAAAGTATACAAATACATTCATGGGCTCCATCAAAAGAAGTGTGGCCAGCAGGTCAAGGGAGGTGATTCTCCTGCTCTACTCTGCTCTTGTGAGACCCCACCTGGAGTACCGTGTCCAGCTCTGAGGGCCCCAGCAAATGAAGGACATGGACCTGCTTGAATGAGTCCAGAGGAGGGCCACAAAGATGATCAGAGGGCTGGTGCACCTCTCCTATGAGGACAGGCTGAGAGAGTTGGGGTTGTTCAGCCTGGAGAAGAGAAGGCTCCAAGAAGACCTTGTAGCAGTCTTCCAGTACTGAACTGGGGCCTGCAGGAAAGATGAGGAGGGACTTTTTATCAGTTGTAGAGTGAGAGGACAAGGGGTAATGGTTTTATAATGAAAGAAGGTTCATTTAGATTAGATATTAGGAAAAAATTCTTTACTGAGAGGGTGGTGAAACACTGGAACACCGGAGAAGCTGTGGATGCCCAAACCCTGGAAGTGTTCAAGGCCAGGTTGGGTGAGGATTTAAGCAACCTAGTCTAGTGGAAGTTGTCCCTTGCAGGGGGAGTTTGACTAGGTGACATTTAAAGGTCCCTTTCCATCTACATCATTCTATGATTCAAAGCAATTGTTTCAAACACAAAAAAAACCAGTGTCAAAAGTACACACAATATCCACATATATGCACAAAAGGAATAAAATAGAAATAAAAATTATGCCAACTACATGCTATGGATAAAATACTGGCTTAATTGTTTCATTCCAATTGAAAAGAAATAATCTCACAGTTTGTCTAATATTTTATATAATATTCAGTTAATAGAATACAGAAAAGTAGACTCACATATAAGTTATTAATATTTTGAAAATGTGCAGATTTCTGCTTTGAATCTCTGCTACAAAACTGAAAATTAGGGCAGTCTGTAAACTCTATGGCTAATTTAAAGTATTAGAATCTAAATCAAATTCAGCTTAATCGTCTTAAAATGTCAAACAAATAAGCGTATTCTGAACATCTGCCATGTCATATCTGAGCCAGATGTATTATAAACTTGCAGCCACTGAGGAATCCTGTAGAGTTTTTCCTTCACTAGCTATAAGATGCAACGCTACACAGACTGAATGTCCCAAATGTGTATATATAGGTGTCTCTATATATCTGTATGCAAACATTTACACTGGTAGAGACAAGACTCTTCTAGAAAAGTTCCGAGCTGGAGAACAAATTGCTTGCAAGCTGTCAGTATTTCATATAGAGCTTGGAGACATACCCAGGGGACAAGTTTCTTGCAAGAGACATACACTTTCTACAATTGTTTACATATAATCACTAAAGACATCATTCGATAGGCATCAATCAAGAAAAATCAGTGAGAGATTTGTCAGTCAGTCAGACTTGTGCCAATTGCTTTTCTGTTACACTCATGGAAAGCTGGATAAGTAGCCATACATCTGCTCACACCCCAGCAACAAGGCCAAGGTAGAGCCCCATGTTCTCCTGTGTAGTAACACATCACAGGTCTCACTGTCAAGGTTGAAGCAGATTTATGCCATTTTTCAATTGCATAATCCCTTCCTAAATCAAGAGCCCAGCAGTTATCCAGATGCTATCCAGTTGCAGCTCCTTTTGTAACAACTTCCTAAATTATGGCATGTCCCTTAATATGGGATTTGCAAAAGGAATATTGGAAAGGAAAATTACACTCCATCTCCAGCCTAATAAGCTGTCGAGCAGAATGTGTCTCAGTTATCGCATTCAGATGACAGAAGTGGAGAGTGGGAGTAATAAAAGTTTCTTTTCAGTCTTGGTATTTAATCTTAAAGCTATTTTTCCTGTAATATGCTTTCTGTTAAATATATAAACTGGACTAAAATATAGCTAAGAGTTGAATATAGAGATAAATGTATCACTAACTCAATCTGTCCTAAAAGGAAATTGCAGGTTTTTCCTTATTTTCCACAGAATTGGAAGCTTGTCTATAAGTAGTTTAAATCTTTAAGTGCAAATCTTTAAAGAATATATCAGTATTTGAAGCTCAAGAAATACTCATCATAGAATCACAGAATCATAGAATGGTTTGGGTTGGAAGGGACCTTCAAAGGTCATCTAGTCCAATTCCCCTGCAAGGAGCAGGGACATCTCCAACCAGATCAGGTTGCTCAGAGGCCCATCCAACCTGGTCTTGAATGTTTCCAGGGATGGGGCATCCACCACCTCTCTGGGCAACCTATTCCAGTGTTCCACCACTCTCATTGTAAAAAAATTTCTTCCTTATGTCTAGTTTGAATCTACCTCCCTCTATTTTAAAACCATTATCCCTCATCCTGTCACAACGGGCCCTGCTAAAGAGTTTCTCCTCATCTTTCCTATAGGTTCCCTTTAGGTACTGAAAAACTGCTGTAAGATCTCCCTGGAGCAGGCTGAACATCCCCAACTCTCTCAGCCTGTCCTCACAGGAGAGGTGCTCCAGCCCTCTGATCATCTTCGTGTCCCTCCTCTGGACTCTCTCCAACTGGTCCATGTCCTTCTTATGTTGGGGGCTCCAGAGCTGGATGCAGTACTCCAGGTGGGGTCTCACCAGAGCAGAATAGAGTGGGAGAATCACCTCCCTTGACTCCCACTATCTCCTCATGCATAAATGTCTAAAAAAACAATTACAGAAACCAACTGCAGTAAATGAAGAGTGGCATTTTCTGGACCTTTCACTAGTTGTACCAAGTGTATGACTGAAAAAAAAGAGACGTCTTCTTCCTTCACCCTCAGTTTGGTGAGGGGCTAGCATAAGCTGTCATAATGATTTCCAAACCAACTTCTTCAGCTCTGTAATGGGGTAAATATGCTGCAGCCCTAGGGAACCAATGCTAGGATTAAGCTGGTCCCCTACAAAGTTACTCAGCTGCCTGGCTTTATTATAGGCATCTGCAAAAGATTAGAGCTAGGCCCGCTGAAGGGACTTCAAAGTGCCACTAGTCTCCTTTAATAGAATAAACATTGCTTAAATGAAGATGTGCACAGGAACAAGTAAAAAATGAGCTCTGTCTCTTCTCTCCTGTAATCCCACAGTATAGTAAGCACATCACTGATGATTGTGACTTGATGCACACAAAAAAAAGAGTGATGATCCATAAAACAGTAAAATGAAACGGTAATAGGCTCAGGACCAATGTTCAGCACCCCAGGCAGGACCTCCATCTCCTTAATGTGTGGGCAAAGCTTTACTGAAGCCAATATGCTGTCTCAGAAATGTGCTGCATTGTCAAGATTTTTTCCTGTCTAACCCTAAAAGCAGCGGGAACCAGTGGATGGGTGCCTGTATAGCTGAAAATGTGAAACTAACACATGTGAAACTGGAAAATTGTGTTTCTCTTTAGTAAAAGCCAGGCTTGTAGTGGCACAGCAGAGTGTGGAAAAAAACAAAACAGTTGTATGAGATATAGACTGTCTCAGGAAGCTAATTTAATCTTAATACCAGCCATAGACATCTGTCAAGCCAGTAAAATTGGAAACAGACGCAAGCTCTAAAAAATCTACTGTAGGATGAACAGCTGGCTACATGACATCGCTCCAAACACACAAAATAAAAAGCAAAAGGTAACCAGATAAATAAATGGATGGATTAGGAGCAAGGAAAATTCTTACTTCCTGACAGCTAAGAAAAGTATAGACTTGAGACAAACGAGATAAAATGGAAAATAAAATTTTGTGGGATGTAAGGCATTTCATTGACACCAAGAGTATTTCTCCTTCAGCAGAAATATTAAGGCAAATCTCAGATAAAAGTACATTTTTTTTTAAATGGGTACTATGGTGAGACTCAGAATGGGTCTGTAAAACCTCCATTAAACAAAACACATACAACATCCTGAAGCTTTTTTCATATAGTCAAGTGAAAAAGCAGGCAAAATATTGAATACAGTAGGGTGGCTCAGGAACCAAATCCAAAGGCTGTATTAAAAAAAAATCACTAATTTGGAGCTCCACGTGTCTAATTTACTAGATTTCCACCCCATGCTGATTATGTTTACTTCCATGCATTCATATAAGCTGAGCTTTTCCTATTTTGCAATCTTTTAGAGAAGATGGAATATTTGGCTCCATGTTTTAAATGGACCATGAAATTTCTTTCCTTTCTTTTACATTTTGCTTTGGAATAAGTTATGGAGCAGATATGCGAACAAGTCCAGATACCAGGACATACTATTTCTACTAATTTTCTTCAGGAAGTAAAGGTGGAAACAGAAGCTTATGTAACTCTGCTCAGTGCTTAAAATTGTGAATTCAGGGGACATGTAAGTTGTGTGGTACATCCTCGCTTGTTTTCACCCTGACATTATGCTAACCCTTCGTTCTTGCGCAGGTTCTTAATTTGTTTACCTTGAGGTTGCCTGCTACTCTTTCAGTCACGGGTTTGTGTGCATAAAACCTTGCCTGTTTATTCCAGTTGCTTCTGTTAAGTTGATAATAGAGGTTGCTTTGTCCCATTGCTAAATGTAATTGGCATTTCATAACTTTTGAGTGCTTTATTCTCTACTCTTAAGAACCTTCTTTTAAGACAGGGTTCCATGTGTAATAGTTATATTCATCAGCAGAAACACATTAGCAGTTTAAGTAGCCATTATAGTACTACTGTGAAGTGATAATTCTGTGGATTGCATAAGAAAGTAATATAAAAGCAAGAAGTCCTTGCATCTATCGCTGACTGCACTTTAAAGATTTTATGACTGCATATTTGCTTGGACATCTGCACTTGGATGTCACCCTATAGCATTGCTACTCTGAGCTCCTAAAAAATGAAGGAGCTTTGGCAGACAAACTGAAGTCAGTCGTTTTCTACATTGCAGTTTATGAAATGGTAGTTCAAATAAAAGCAAATCTTTTCTCAGTAGACTTAAAGTCTTTATACTGGAGTTTGCATCTCCTCTAAGAACATTTTGGGGTCTGTAACTCAAATTTTTTTTTTAAGACAAAACAGAAAAATAGACACTATACCACAGAGGAAGATGTTTTGTTAAAACTATATTACGATTGAAATTATATCTTTGTAATTAATAGGTTAAAGAATATTACAGATACCTTGTAATTATGCAAACCCCCAAATCTCAAAAGTAAAATTACTCTTAAGTGCATAGTTGTTACTAACTCTGACATGGATTAATATTGTGATGGAGAAAATGTTTCTAAATGCCACTGTTTTTTAAACATTCATTTAATGGACCGCATAGCTATCTACAACAAATGTAAATGATTGATTAATCGTCATTGTTATTAAATGGAAAATTTGTGGAATTCCA
This sequence comes from Tetrax tetrax, assembly GCA_009806455.1. Taxonomy (NCBI): domain Eukaryota; kingdom Metazoa; phylum Chordata; class Aves; order Otidiformes; family Otididae; genus Tetrax; species Tetrax tetrax. The sequence continues at coordinate 412,096 of WHYT01017313.1, forward strand.
ATAGTTTATCAAAAATTGATATAATGATTTTCTTCCTTGCATAAATTCTGTCTTTATATTTACATTTTGGCTAAGAATATATTCAATAAAAACTTGTAACAGAGTACAGGCAATGAAGGATGGTACCCAGTGCCAGAACCAGAGGCAGGGGACACAAAATCAAATACAAGAGGTTCCCTCTTTTATTGTGAGTGTGACTGAGCACAGGCACACAGAGTGGTTGTAGAGTCTCCATCCTTGGAGACACTCAAAAGACATCTGAACATGGTCCTGGGCGACTGGTCCTAGGTGACGTCCCCAAGCAGCGGATTTGGACCAGATGCACTACAGAAGTCTTTTCCAACCTCAAGGAGTTAGCAAATTTGTAATTCTGTAAAATCACACACAAAATAGCAGTTCCTTGGATGCATTAAAAAAAAAAGAAAGTACTTACGTATATTTGTGATTCAGTGTTCAAGTCTGGTTGTGGTAACTCAGAAATAATAATAACTGAAATTAATAATAGTGGAAAAACAATAAGAGCAATGGAGAAATTCTGGATACAAGAATAAAAAAGATTCTACTATTTAATTGAGAGAGAAAAGACATAAGAAGAAAGTGATAAAAGGGCTGTTATTTATATTTTCATACACTACAGGACCAGAGTTCTCAGGTACCTATTGACATGCTGTATTGTTCCCTCAAATATAAATTCAAGTTTAGGACATCTAGTGCATATATTGTAGTGATAAGTGAAACAACTTTAGGCAAACAACTAAGGCTGAGGTACTCAACGACTTTTTTTGCCTCAGTCTTCACTGGCAAGGGCTCTAGCCACATCACCCAAGTCACAGAAGGCTAAGACAGGGACTGGGAGGATGAAGAACTGTTCGCTGTAGAAGAGCAGGTTTGAGACCATGTAAGGAACATGAAAGTGCACAAGTCCATGGGACCTGATGAGATGCATCCACAGGTCCTGAGAGAACTTGCAGATGAAGTTGCCAAGCCACTATCCATCATATTTGAGAAGTCATGTCTGTCTGCTGAGCTTCATGACTGGAAAAAGGGAAACATAACTCCCAAAAGTGAAACAAGGAAGACCCAGGGAACTACAGGCCAGTCAGTCTCACCTCTATTCCTGGGAAGATCATGGAGCAGATCTTCCTTGGAATTATGCTAAGGCACATGGACAATAATGAGGTGATATGGTGACTGCCAACATGGCTTCACTAAGGGCAAATCAGGGCCGACAAATTTGGTGGCCGTCTATGATGTGGTTACAGCATTGGTGGACAAGTGAAGAGAAACTGACATCATCTACCTGGACTTGTGCAAGGCATTTGGCACTGTCCTGCATGACAACATTATCTCTAAACCGGAGAGAAACGGATTTGACAGATGGAGCACTCGGTGGATAAGGAGTTGTCTGGATGGTTGCACTCAAAGAGTTGTAGTCAATGGCTCAATGTCCAAGTGGAGATTAGTGATGAGTGGTGTTCCTCAGGGGTCTGTATTGGGCCCGGCCCTGTTCAACATCTTTGTTGGCAACATGGACAGTGGGATAGAGTGGACCCTTAGCAAGTTTGCCAATGACAACAAGCTGCGGTCAACATTCTGGAGGGGAGGTATGTCATCCAGAGGCACCTTGACAGGCTGGAGAGGTGGGCCCGTGCAAACCTCACGAAGTTCAACCAGGTCAAGTCCAAGGTCTTGCACATAAATATTGTTAACTGATTCCTTGTTTCCATTCAGAGTTTATTTTTAATATAACTTTTATAATCTGCTTTATGCAATCAGCTTTAAGCCAGTGAGATTAAGTTTATCTACACTTACACCACTGTCACCCTTTGCAGTGCTCTGCAGAGACTCTTGTATATAAACTCGTTAATGTAAAACAGGCAGGTAGGCCTGACAGCCAAACTGGTGTCCCTCTCCTGTTTGGGTTGAAGGAGTCATGCTCTTTCTTCTTTTCTGGGCTTAATGAAGATTTCTTTCCTTTGATGTGAGACTTTTCACAGGGAGGCTGAAACATCCTTACGCTGCCTCTTCACCTGGTGGCTATGACACTTCATCAGAAGCGGAGAAGTACAGATTCAAATTCCTGAAGCTTTGAGGTTATACAATCCAAACTTACTTCTAGTGCGTGTTGCTGCAGCCTCTAGAGAACGGTAGTTATAAACAAGGAGTAAAAAGAATTAGATGAGCCCATTTGCTAGTCTCTCCCACAAGAGACTCGTATGCTACTCATATTTGCAGCTCTGCAGTTTTGCTCTGATTCCCAGGCTTATTTACCAGATTCACGGAGCCAGGGAAAAGCTGTGGAAGGGCTCTGGAAATATAGATGGGACCACAATGTGGCGGGGGAGGTGGGAAACGAAAAGGCACAGAAGACCCTCACCAGGAGAAGTGGCCCTGCTCCCACCCACCGAAAATGCAGCCTTCTGCTATGCGCCCAGCAGGAACTGGGGAGGGAAGGAAGGAAAGCAAGCTCAGCACCCTCCTTCCTCCCACTCCATTAATATCGGGATATTTTTGTGCCCACAGCTGTGTTACTATACTCGCTCTTTCTTGTGTTGAGTCTAGGGAGAGGCACATCTCCAGGGACGTGGGAAACTTGTAATGTACAATTAGCAGGGGCATCAAAACCTAAAGTGTCCTGATTTGGAAAACCGCAAAGATTAAGCTACTTACTTTTGGAAAATAAATGTGAATAAAATGTCACATATCTAATTTTTGGTAGGAGTCCTCAGACTAGACCTCAGTTCTGAACCTTATTCCTATATACAGATTTATCTTTGCAGTTAAAGAGCAAGGATGTCTTGCAACGGCCAACTTTATGCCTTCCTTATTATTTTCTTCACTACAGATTTCACTTACTCAGAAAGTTCATACTATGTTTTAAGTACTATATCAGTAAAGATTTATATAAAGGTATTTGCAGCGCTAAGTATAAAAATACAACTGTGAAAAAGCATATCAGTATATTCTGTTTTACAGTACAAGGAACCATATAACATTTTAAGTCATGGGTTCTCTGTCTGTTGTCCTAAATGTGAACTGTCATCATACTGGATACAAATAATATCCCAGTCATTCAAAAATGCAATTTATTAGGATGAGAAAGAGATTAATAATTATTGTATGTATAATTCAGTATTTAAAGCCTTATCCACATATGCAGGTATAAGCACAGGTTATATGCTTGTTAATGCAAGGAGCACTCATGAATGTCCTTACGGATGCTATTAGTTTGCTCAATTAAGGAACTCCATGATTGTTTTCTTTCAACAAGCATCTGTGTGTACCCGTCACCAGGTTGCCTTCATAAATCTTTCTTGGCATATTTACAGCTTTCCAGCTTTTAATTTATGCCATACATTTAAGACTACTTTTCATATAGTTGTCCAGACTGTAGGTACTCAGAGAAATGAGTAATTTTCAAGAAAATTCCCGACAAAGCTTAACCATTCAAACCACTGATTAGAAGATTTGATATGTGCAGAAACTAAGTAGGAAATATAGTGGAATGAGAGTTATACCACATAGAAATGAATATTAATTCAAACATTCAAATTATGCTCATGCATATATATTCATAGACGTATATATATAAATATGTATGTAGATATGTATGTGTATGCATACATTCTCACTTTCTGTGAGTTACAAAGTTGATGTACTATTCTTGCAAAAATATGTCATTCTGGAGCCTAAATTAATGGTTTTAATGATTAATGATCTGTTATTATTGAACATTCTTACATTTAACTATGCAAAACCCTTTTAACAGAAAAAAAAAAATCTGTGGAAGAGGGTGAAAGCCATTACAACATTGAAACAGCCACAATGTGAAAGAAATCCCTCGTTTTCTGTATGATAACATCCTTTGTCTTCCATTGAACCAACCTTCAGTTCATGCTTGACCCATTTTTGGCATCATTTCACATCACAGGATATCTAAAATGGCTACAGCCCTGAAAGGCATTTTAACTGCAAAACCTTTATCACAAGACATCTCTACAGTACTACAAAAATAAAGGAGAGTGTATGTAAACAACATGAAGACTAATGCTTGTCATTTGTCTATGAGACTTTTACCCTATAGGATTCGACATCTTTCTTGTTTTTTGACAAACATTTAGGTTCTGTCAGAGCGAGGAATAGGTTTTCTGCAACAGCCAGGACCACTGTTATCATATACATGTAAATAACCTTGGAAAAACACAGTGACGATCAATTCATTGCACTGAAGTGCTGATGAGAGCTTAAAAACATCTGATTATGTTTTTTCCAAGGTCAATCTTTTGTTATCTTATAGAGAACGCTAAATTCAACATAGGTTTCACGTCAAAGCTGTGTACTTCTGAATGTATTCCAGCATCTGCTTTACACAAATGCTTTGCCAAGTGCAAGCAACCTGTCAAACAAAGAGCATCACGCAGGAATAAGCCGGCCTTTCATTTTCTGCCGAGTCGTACTGCATCTGCGTTCTGCTTATCTGTCTTCAGTTCAGCCAGGATCCCTTTTAAGTTTCATTCTAAATCAAATTGGGTCAATTCCAAGTTTTCCATTGAGAATGTTTCAAGAAGAAATGTTATTACTTTAAGCTGAAAATTCTTTTTTTTTTTTTTTAATATTAAAAACAAGAGCGGGTATTGGAGCATTTAATTGTCTGTCCTCTATTTACAAATCTTTCAACTTGCATTATCCATTTCTGAAAGAGAAATAGAAAACATAGGCCCTTGACACTAATAAATATCACACATCACTATCAGCTTGATGTTATGAAAGCTTTTCTTAACTCCATTTCTCTTTTTAGCTGGATTACTCCTAGTTGGGTAACTAAAATAAAAATGCCTTTGAAGTGTGAATATAGTATTGCCTCACATTGGTTAAATATTTTAAATGTCATAAAGTGATTAAAAAAAATTAATCCTGTAATATGTTCACTTCTGTGATCTCTTAATGTGAGAAGCTGATGTGTTTAATCCCTGTGAACCATACTGAGCAATTATCCAAAGCTTTGATTGTACTTTTTGCGAGTCATAAAAATAGAACTCATGTAAACATGGGGCAGCTTTTGATTTTGCTTAGTAATTGTTCATTATGTTAATAAAAAACACTTAAGAAGTAGCCCAGCTCCTCCACCCCCAATCTATACTTGAAAGCAAAGAAAAAGATTGCCATGTTATAAATTATTTGAAACCATATTTGTACACAATGTGTATTTCAGTTTCATGAAGATGTTTTGAGGATCTTATGTTAAAATACCAGTTCTACTTCCTGTAAAAGTCGCTGTTTTTTCATGAAGAGTTTAGTCTAGGATTGTAAACTCTAATTGTCTTTAACAAATTGCTCATGAACAGTTTTCCTAAGTCATTTTGGTAGACATGGTGATGACAGCTAAGCAAAGACTTTTGGTCAGGCACAATCTTGACCTGAAGAAATGTGTCTGCTATACAAGTTCCTTAGCCCATCCTGAGCAGTTGCCATTTGATACATCTGCTCATTTAGCAGCCTGTCAGCAAATCTGCCTAAAAAGCGAAATCCTGCAAGTCCTGGGAGAAAAAAACCTCTCATCTCTGAGCTTCCTAGTGTGAACTCTGAAATCTCTTAATTTTTGTATGTTGATTAAAAGAAAATTATACTTTCAGTTCATCTTGTCCTAAGATATGTAAGACATTTTGCCCTATGGAGGTGTTTTTCTGCTTCATTGCAGCATTTTTGTATGTTTCTAATACTGAAAAATTAATTGGAATTAGTTTGGGCTTGATGAAGCATTAACATCCTACAGAGTGTTTTGAAATTCTGTTTTGATAATCATTACATACTATTTGTATTAAATGCAATGAAATTTCATATAATCTTGAGAGATCCATTGATAGGGGCTTTGAGACTCTATCACAGATGCTTATTCTTGAAATGTTTGCATTTTGCTGTATGCCACATTGTCATACAACATGAAAGCTTCATCACAGTAATGAAGAAGGTCCAATGGACAACACATTTAGCTAATCATAATTCAGGAATTCAATTGCCTGTGGGCACATTAGGTTAAAGTGGAAGAGTCAGTAGCACGAATAGTCTTCTGGTGACAGGACGACTTAGTTAATGTTAAATGACAGAAAATGTACCTTCTTACAGACCAAGAGCAAGTTCTAAAAATATAAAAATTGTGGAATTACTAACTTTAAAATAGTATTTCTAACATAAGTCCTGTCCCCACAGTACTTTAAACAATACACCAGAAACCTTGTCAGTGGTGTGGATAAAAGCGTGTGTGGCTATCCATGTGTGGATTTACCTCATATTCACTTTTCAAGACTAGCTGTTGTTTTTTTGTGAGCCTTAGATTGCAATTCATGGATCACATAAATTCTTATTGGGCTATATTTGTCTACTCACAAAACAAAACTTTTTCAGTAACTCATGACAATGTAATAAAAAAAAAGTGAAATCTTCCTACTGACAAACTTTTCTGATGTTACAATAAAAATGACAGCATTGATGGACATTTCTTTTAATGCTATATGATTGAACAATCACAAAAACTGTAACAAAAATGAAAACCATAACTAGCAGCTTCTGAGACAGCTGTTATTTCATTTCAACGCAGTTTGAGTCCTCTGCATGATGAAATTGCCTTACCGTGCATGTAGGAACGGCTAAAGGGACCCTTCCAACACAGCTGAAATGAATACTGATGAAAATTATAAAAGCTCTCTCTTTAGAGATACAAAGTAATTTACATCTAAGTTCAATAGTCATTGAAAATTTCAGGTAAAGATTTAGCTTTAATTAACACTGGTGAAATAGTCAGGACCTTATTAATATGTCAGGGGAATATTATCTGGAAGGGTAATGCAGCTATCTAGAAGTCATGAACAGATTAAGCCTTATTATAATTAACCAGTTCCAGCAATTCTTTCTTTGTATTAACCTACCACTTCAGAAAGTAATGACATAGTTGACAGAGTTATGTGGAGCTGCATTCTAACCTCTAAAACAACATAGTTACTGTTTTTTATTGAGACAGGTACGTACAATTTGTATGTTATACATGGCATATGCATGTATGTAAGGGCTATAGAATTTGAAATGTGATATTAGTTTAATTATTTATTTCTAATTACACATATTCAGTAAAATGAAGGAAATGTTCTGAAAAAGGAACCCTGCATGGAAAAGAAATCATTAAATACTTCAGGAGTAAAGAAATGTTTGGGGTTTTTTGTTAGTGCCAAAATTGGCAGAGGTATAGTAGGGTTCCATATTGTTCTCAGAATTTCTAGGTAGATCTTGGGTTGCTTCATAGTAGACATGCTAGGAAATTAAGGAAGTGCAACGTTTCACAGTGCCATTGAGAGGTGGAAAACCTAAAACCTGATGGATAAAATTACCTTTTTAGAACCTCAGCCTTGTCCCATATAAAAGACTTAAAGATTGAGGGGAATCCTATTGGTATGTTGAAGATAACTGGTCCCCAGAGACAGATATTACCATTCTCTTTCAAAATGGTCCAATTTTCTGATCTTACTGTACTTAAAATAAAAATCCCTATTACATCAATTTAACAAAATTACAGACTACTATGTAAAATCCATCCTTTTGTCGATCTTCAGCTGCATATATTAAATTCATTTCAGAAATATTTTAGTGTATCTATTTTGATTTAGATTATTTTATTTATTGTTTAGAAGATGTTCAGGTAAAATTAAATGTGTTTAACGTCATTCATTTAATGTCTTTTTCTATGCCTGGAATAATCTTTTTGATCACAGAAAACTATGTTGCTTTTTGTTATGTTATATATCATCATACGAACCAGTTAATTTCTTATTAGAAGGTGTTTCCAAGTTACACATTTTTAATGTCATGCATTTGTTATTTCTATATTTAGACATTGTCTAAAGCAAAACAGTAAGTCCGTTAAGTAGATGATTCTAAGTATGTACAGGCACCAACAAGGCCTTAATTTATTGATGAAAACACACATGCCATGCACACTGGAAGACAGATTGCACATTTATTTCTGAAGTATATACTAATACATACATTATTGACATGAAAATAAACTGTGTATTAATAAAAAGTTTAAAATAATCTTTTAAGTCAGCATGTGTGGAGGCTAAATTTACCGTCATTGGTACAAGGAATTATAAATGCACATCTCTGTATGTTCCTGAGCTTGCATACAGCATATGATTTACGTCATTACTCCTTCCTCAGTTTGAAGACATGCCAAGCTCGTATGCATGCACACCTTACAAATGCATAGGGCATGTATGAATGCATCTGTATATGATACACATGTAAATGAAGTTCTAGATCACGGGTTTTTAATAGCTACACATAGCAACTATGTGTAGTATTTTTTAAAGGAAAACTCAAATAAATCGCGGAGATATTTAAATTTCCACTATTATCTACACTTAGAAATTCCACTAATAGCCTCAAGTTACAGAGTGGGACTACATAGCAGTGATGGTGAAGTTTCTAGGAGGCTGCTCTAAACTGTACGTCGTGTCTGCCAATGGATCCACAGATGTCTGCCATGGGATGGGAAAGTTTTCACTGAAAACAATTAACCCTTCCAATGAAGACCAGAAAATTAAAAGCCCTCTTTCACACTGTTCTTATCATCAGCTGATCTCCATGCTGGTCCCTGACAGCCTCCTAATGGATTTTATGTCCTGTCAAGAGCCTGAATTCATAGGGGTTTTCCCAGAAGATGTGTTTGTTCCTTACATGAATATATCCTGGAATTCTGATACATGAGATGAATGAGAAAATATATGTACTATTATAATGGAAATATTTTTCAAGTTCTATAAAATATGGCTAGTTAAGTATTTTATGACTACTGTTTTGTTTTCCAAGGAAATTTCCACAGAGGTACAAAGTCTTTTTCTTTTGAAATTCTCTTCCTAAATTTTCCATGCCTTAAGCTTCACAAAATTTATGCAACAAGATACATATCCAGCTAAAAATATGCCGAAGATAAGCCTTCAGGTTTATCTGAATTCAGTGAAATTGCATATGAATTTTATTGATAGCATAGTAATACTGGTTGTGCTGTAAAGCTGCCAGAGAAACAGAGCATTTATTGACAATTTATTTTGTGAGCTTCTGGTGGAGTGTAAAGCGTGAGTATTTCCAGCCTGATGACAAAACCACTATGTCTAGTGCTGAAAAGTAAATAGAATAAAAGAATGTAGGATTTTTGGTTACAAATACACATTCAGGTACATCAAGATTTACCGTCCAAGGTGTGGGGAGGAGGAAGCATCATCTATTTGTTGACAATTGTGTTTATATTATCCTACATCTCTTCCAATCCTTACTACTCTGCCTCCTCATCATTTTTCAGTGCAATATACACAGTGCATCTTGCATGGCTTTAACAGTAATGATATACACAAAGGAATACAGTTCTCTGCTTTCATCACAGCTGTAATTTCACTTATATTAAAATAACTATCTTGGCAGAGTTTGTTGCTTTGTCTGAACCACTATACAAGTACATAAGGGCTCTGTTAATGTAACTACATTATTAAATAGACAAAAGTAAATACAAAGTTCCAGTAGTTAAATGACACAACATCAAAATATTCAGACAAAGACAAAACTCGGGAATTGTTCTGGATTAGCCTCTGATTTTGAAAGGAGGGGGAAAGGTGGGAGGAGAGAGGAATACCTCTTGGTTCAGCACCAGTAAAAAAAAAAAAACCATAGCTCTCTGGCACTGTGGACAAGTTGTGTGGCACAGCTTGCATCAATATGGCTAAATTTGGTTTTTTGCCCCCAAACAGGTTAGCTTCCTCCATGGTGTCCACTACTCTGAGCTGTCACGCAAACCATGCCCAGAAAGGGTTGCTGGCAGCCTGGGCAGAGCCAGCCTCGGCAGCAGTAAACAGTGCAGGTGACAACAGGACAGGGCTGTGCCATGTCCTACCTAGGTCACTAGGTGTAACTTACTACTGTAGAGGGGCCAGTATTAACAAAAACCTTACCAAAAAACCTGCTGTTGTATAATTAAAATCACTTTTAAAATCATATAGTTTGCCCCTGTGTGAAGTATTTTTAAACCAATAAAAACAAACCAGCACAATGACCTTGTGCGTGGGTCACCTTAGACTCTTAAATTCCTGTATAAAGGACCAACTTATTTCTTCATTCCGAGCACACACCAGTTTCCTTGCACATCAAAAGAAGTAAGAGTGATTGGAATCTGACATGTTGCTATTGCTACACATGCTTTCAGAAATGTGGTACCAGCTGCAGCTGAAAAAAAATGTTTCCCTGTCCTTTTCATTGTATACAGAAGGACAAACCAGATTCATCACATGCCCTCAAATTTTTATTTTAATTTCCTTTTCAGACTGTGTTTCATCTGAAATCATGTCTTTGGGAGTCCCTCAGGCTGCAGGTTAATTTTCATTCTCTTAAGGCTGATGTTTTAGCTCTGTGATGCACCACACCCAGTTATGTCCTTGCACAAACTGACCAACGTGACCAGGCAGAATTATCAGGGCAATGACTAGCGAGCCTGGGAAGTCTAAATGCAAAACCAATGCAGACTTCGCTATAATTTCCTGAGGATGTAAACAGATTGCAAGAAGGAATAAGAGTTTCGTAAACTAAAATTGGTTTCTTTCTTATATTGCTTTAATCGTTGCTTTAATAATTTAATCTATTGCTTTAATCAAAATTTCTCCTCTTAAATAGCAAGAAAACAACTTTTGTTGAATTACCTACTTAGCAGCAGTGATAATAGGTTAAACAAGCATTGATTATCTTTCCTTAATGATAAATTATTGCATTTTGCAATGCTTTTTCTCAACTCTCATTCAGTCCTAATGTTATAAAAGTCTACATCTTTTCAAGTTTAAATGAAAACTGTATTAAATATGCTTAGTGATTTTTAGAATGACACAATGATCCACTGAAAAAAATGCCTTGTATTATGTGTTTGACATGTATCCATCTGTGTACACTGATTACTTGTACTTCTATGGATATTGGAAAATGTAGACAGCAATGCTGCAATTAAGCACTTCACTGAAAAATAAATCACAGCATTTAGTTTAGGGAAGAAAAAAAAAAGGTTGAAAGAGCAAGATTGCCTCTACTCTAGATGAAATAGCTCTCAAATTGTCCTTACTGCCTCCTGAATCTTTCTTTTCTGTGTACACAGAAACACTGGCATGTACCAAGAAGAACAGAGAGTTTTTATGCAACAACCAGCTGAGCTTTGAGAGACGTTTTTGAAAGTACCAAAGTAAATAAGGCCTAAAGACAAAGGCTTATATTCTGCAACACTTTTAAGGTATTGCTGACCCTTCCCACTTGCCATGGCTGCTTCAGGACATTGCTCTTTCAGAGACTCCAGCACAACCATTTGTGGGGCTGGGCTCTCAGCAAAATCAGGCTCAACTTTATATCCAAAACAGGTGACTTTTAAGCTTTATCACTTGTAAAAAGAGCAATCCTAATTTTTCTTGGTTATATTTTATCTTTGTAAATGAGTTCTTGGAGAGCAGGAGGAGGAATTAAATCTATTTAAAACAGCATTGCCACTGAAATATTGCATTGAAGTCCTCACTTAAAAGCTACAGTGCAGACCCAAGGACCAGTTCTTAGAGACATTTGGGCAGCTAGAGGAAAAGATTTTCAAAGTGTCACTAGGTATCTGCTGACAATTTCAAATTATTAAGTATCTTACAAAATCTTTCTTGGTGTGGTAATGGAAGTGAATGACACTTAAGCTCCCTACTAAAGAATTTTTGAAAATTTTAGTCTTGGTATAACCTATAAGTAGTCAGATATATCCTGTCCATTTCCAATGGCTTTAGATCAGGGCCGCATTTCTTGGCAAAGCTTGATTTTGATGGCGAGTTTGAAGCTCTGCCCTCATATCATGGAGTCAGTCTCATAGAAGCTGGAAGATGTTAGAACTGTACTGTAAACTAGCCATTCAAAAAATTATGGTACAAGCATTGAACACTCTCTGGTGTCCAGTTGCCCTCATGAAGAAATGTATTAATATAAAAACATATCAGTATTTCTGCAATAAAGCTCTTCTTTCAAAGTGTCTGTTATCTACAGTGCTCATTTACTGTTACAAGTGGTGTCCCCCAGGGGTCGGTACTTGGGCCCATCTTGTTCAATATCTTTATTGATGACCTAGACAAGGGGATTGAGTGTACCCTCAGTAAGTTTGCAGAGGACACCAAGTTGGGTGGTGGTGTTGGTCTGCCTGAGGGTAGGGAGGCCCTTCAGAGGGATCTGGATAGGCTGGATCGCTGGGCTAGCTGAATGGGTTCAACAAGGCCAAGTGTCGGGTCCTGCACTTTGGCCACAATAACCCCAAGCAGCGCTATAGGCTCAGAGCTGAGTGGCTGGAGGACTGTGAAGAGGAAAGGGACCTGGGGGTGTTGGTTGATGCTCAGCTGAACATGAGCCAACAGTGTGCCCAGGTGGCCAAGAGGGCCAACGGCATCCTGGCCTGCATTAGAAAGAGTGTGGCCAGCAGGAGCAGGGAGGTAATCATCCCCCTGTATTCGGCGCTGGTGAGGCCACACCTTGAGTATTGTGTTCAGTTTTGGGCCCCTCACTACAAGAAAGACATTGAAGCCCTGGAACGTGTCCAGAGAAGGGCAACAAAGCTGGTGAGGGGTCTGGAGCACAAGTCTTATGAGGAGCGGCTCAGAGAGTTGGGATTGTTTAGTCTGGAGAAGAGGATGCTCAGGGGAGATCTCATTGCACTCTATAGCTTCCTGAAGGCAGGTTGTGATGAGCAAGGGTTTGGCCTCTTCTCCCAGGCAACAAGCAGGACCTGAGGAAATGGCCACAAGTTGTACCAGAGGAAGTTTAGATTGGACGTGAGGAAAAACTTTTTCTCCCAAAGAGTGGTCAGGCACTGGAATGGCCTGCCCAGGGAGGTGGTGGAGTCGCCATCCCTGGCAGTGTTCAAGAGGCGGCTTGATGAGGAGCTACAAGTTTAGTAGCTGTGGCAGCAATGGTAGTGGGAAGACGGTTGGACTAGATGATCTTATAGGTCCCATCCAACCATGTGATTCTATGATTCTATGATTCTGTGATTTAGGCCATTCCCTACATATTGTGAATGTTTCTGGTTTCTGAGGGAGCAGCTTGTCAGGAATGCACTGCAGGCTTTGGAGCATCAGTAATGTAAAACTCTCATGTTCCTATTGCTCCACAGGTCCTCGTTGTGTGTTGCCCATGGCCCATGGCCCTGCTGGCATTCACATGGTGTCCAGCTCATCAAGATGCTGCTGGGATGGTGACTCCAGCCAGCATCTTCCATCAATTGCTCTGACATCAAGGAGGATGCTAGCCCCCAGGTCACCAATTACAGATGTGCACAAGTCCCTCACATCTCTGTGACAAGTGGGGCCTGTTTCCAGCTTGCATGTCACCTCTCTGAGCCTGCCGTGCAACCCACTATGAGTTGTTTTATGCCAGCCCCTGGGATTGGACCGAAGCAGGTGTGACCCATAGTGACAAGAGCACCCCATGAAAGGACTCTAAAAGGTGTCCATCTACTGGTCTGCTTCTGACAGGCAGACATGACTCCTGGAGCACTGGAGATCCCAGTGGCCTTTCAGAGAGCATGTCATAGCCAAACCTTCTAGGCCCATGGCGGCTCAACTCAGCACAGGATTGAGAGAAAGGAGCCTGCCATCATTACACTCGTAAGATATAGTCTATCTTCTGTGAAGGAATATAAATCTGTGTGAAATAAAGCGTGCTATCAGATGGGTGACATAAGTAATTGAACTACACCAAAAAGGTATTGTTCTCTTAGTCAGAAAAATTACTCTGGCTCCTATGTTTAGAAAGAATATTTAATCATAAAATGTATTTCTGGGTGGTCATCTGTTACTGATGTCAGAAACAAATGCCTGAAGAAGTCAAATAATTCCTCCTTTTATCTGACAACTTTGAATTACTTAGTTTCTCTGCTTAAGAAAATTAAGAATACTTTCTTCAGCATATATGTATATACCACTAGTACTACTTTGCAAGCTACTTCTGCTTATAGTAATGCACTAAACAGAGCAAATTATGTATTTTACTTTATGTAATTCTATTCTACAATCATCTTCATAATCTTCCACAAGTCTATGCTTCCAGTGATTCCTGAATTTATGAAATTTATGAGTTTGGAGCATTTTCAGGTCTCTTAATCCATAATTTAGCTACGTACTAAGGATCCAGGTACAGTTCTTGAAATCTTGACTTCTGGGCTCTGAGATCTTTGAAGGAAAATTTCTGTTGACTCCACTGACTAGAGAAATTCTGAATTTTCAGAATTTGTAGAATATGCTAGAGCACAAGCAATATAAATATGATTTTTATAAACAATATATTTTGAATCCTAAAATGTATTTTGTGCTGGTATTTAGATGAATATGATTTCCTCCAACTTCACTATTTGTTTTAGCGTATGACCTGCAATTCAGTAGTTATACATGTCAGTATATAATATGTATACAAACTCCTTTACATGTCTAGCTCAGAACATTCAGTCACATGCACATACAAAAAATTTCGCTGATTACCTCCAAATCATGGAAAGCTATGTCTTATTTGGGCAAAAAGACAGAAAAGTATTTCAATGGCATTATTCTATCTTTCTATTTTTATATTAAAATTGCTTGAATAACTTTTTTTTTTTTTAATATATTTATCCTTGTTCCTATCTCACATAATTTCCAAACAAATCCCTTTGTGGTTAGGAATAGCATTGCAGTCATCATTTAAGAGCCAGCAATGTAGCTTTCCACATCACAACATTCTTTCTTAATGGATTGTAGAAGCAATAAAATACAATAAATTAATTATGAGAAGATGCTTTTGGGAGTAGAACCCAAAGTTTCCTAAACAACTCCATTAGCTGGAGCCAGCCATGTGTCTTTGTAGTATTTAAGGAAAGCAGACTTCCTTTCATTCTGTTTCCTCTTTTCGGTATCATTGACAGCCACTACACTTTGTAGTTTGATACACTCATTCTTAATCTGTTGTGTATTTTGCAGCACTCTTGCAGTTCTTCTAAAGCCCAGAAGTGAATAAAAGCAGAAATAACTAAAAGTAGGGGTAGTTATCTGAATATCCACATAAGTTTTGTTAGCATTTCAGACAGAGTAGTCTGAAATTTTTTGTTTATGGTGCTTTTTTCTCCCTTGTTCATTGGGGAGGAGATGATCTGCATCTTTACATTTGCCTCTGCTCACTCAAGAGGGCAAACCTGCTTCACGGTGTGTGCCATTGTGTTTCTGTAGATTTCATCTGTAGAAAGTGCCTTGCTCTACAGAGGTGGGATTTTCCATGTCTCTTTTCACCTAGCAAGATCTGGAGTTTAATTTATCAATCACCAAATACTGCCTTACTCTTCTACACTTACAAGTAAATACATTTCAGCTACCTTTTTCCTTCTTGAACAAGAGAGAAATCCTGTCTGGCAATAGCAATGCCTCTCACATTGATGGAGTTTTCTGTGGTTGTATATAACATCTCTACAGGCAAGAGCATTTATTGCATTTAAAAAAAAAAATTAGGCAAACTATTTTTAATATTCACCAGATCCTAAGACATGTTCCTTAAAATGGTCAGATGGTTACCAGGTGACGGTGCATTTCTGTGTGTCTTGCTGTAGAAAGAACACAGGCAACTTGGGCTGGAAACCTAGCTTTTAGATGGCTGAAATTACATGCAGTCCTCTTTCCCTTCTGTTCAAAGATACAAATACAAAGTGCGCTGAAGCTAATGTGCTTGCAGTGGTGAAAAGTACCTATGTGGCAGGGGATTCAGCACGGGCTCAGGAATCTGTCTAAATTGGAAGTCTTGCAATACTACAGACTAAAATGACACTGGATCAAGTAATATTTTGTATTTATGGATTCAGACTTTAGATCTGTCAAAATAGATGCAACCAGAGAAATAAGGGTTTGGATGTCTGTTTCTGAGGGTTCAATGCTGAATTGTACTCTGAAATTAGTACTGCAGACTGCTTTTCACACCACCCTAGGTTTGAATAGGTTTTCATTGAATGTGATTTCTTTTTTTTTTTTTTTAATTCAGAGACTGACCCTTAGTAATTAACAGTAATTTGCTGCTAACTAGCACACTAGCTTTATTAACTCAGCTGGAATTAATGCAATCTCTCACTTACTTAACCTGAAACTTCTCCTGCTAGAACAAAACCAAAATTAGTTTCATTAACTGTATTTATTATATACCAAAACCAGAAGGCAAAGTTTCCTTCATTTTACAATTATGCAAGAATAATAGAAGTTATTTAAAAGAGATTAATATAGAATACCTATCACATAAAAGTGCAGTAGGAAATTGAATACTGTGGAAAAAGTGAGTTAATTTTCAGGTTCTCATAAGGCCTGCAAGGGAAAATGTATGAGGACTGAAGAAGACAAACAAAAATACCCATTGCAAGCAATGTAGTGATTACATTTAGAAATCAGACTTAGAAATTAGAAATGTTTCACGTGGGAGTTATTCGTTCAGTTTTCTTGGAAACCAGTGGATAAGGAGTAACAGTGGACGTGGGTAAGACAAGTATCAGATCATGCTGTCCTGTGACAAAGTGCAAGGCAGGAGGCAGTGATGTCTTAGCCACTGCTGGGAGTGTCAGAGTCTTCGTGGTTCAAAGCTATTTACTGCCCATCACAGTCACTGTTTGGTAGCTGTTACGTTAACCCAGAATATACTTTTGTGTTTACATTCTCTTTCAGTTCAACTATTGTATTTCTCTCTGTCTTTCTTGTCATTTTTCAAAAGATTCCAATTATATCCACGCACCTCTAGGTATACCTTTTTTTCTGAATTTGTTTCATCTCATGCCAAGGTAGCGTTTACACGGTGCTCTCTTTTGGTTGCTATTTCATGCAAGCAGTTCTGATTCTTTCAAATGGTTCTGGAGCTGGATCTTCTGATCCTGCTGTCAGCTAGTGCATGTAACCATATTTCCATGATAGGTTATAGCAATTTTTGGCAGCTGACAGCAGCAACTTTTTACAGTGAGAACTACTGTTGATTTATAAGAGAATCAAAAATCCCTGGTGCTTACAAAATTGAGTTATCCGTCTGAAACTAATGCACGGCTCACTAAAACAGTATTACCATTGCAAATCTTTTTGTCTGTTCATAAACAAGTAAGGACAAATGGCTCGCTATAAGGTGTCATTTTCATCTGGTTTTAATGGTACAAAGAGTACTTTCAAAGTAATCATAAATAACTTTTTAGAGTCAATTGTTCTGTTTTACTTTTAATAATAGCATGTTATTAGAATTATTGTCTAGCATACTTAATAGTCTGATTTTTGCCTAATCTGCTGCATTGTATAATGATCAGCTGCACTGATAATAGCAGCTTGGTGCATGTGAGATGAGAATCAGGCCGGAGAACATCAGTCTATGTATTTCCTGTTCTGACATAATCTATAACCAAGCATGTTAACCATCACAAGTAAATCCCTGCATCAAATTTGACTGGTTTACTTAACTATAGCTGATCCTTTTATTTTTTAAGGAAAATTTTCATATCTGTGTTATTTACACAAAAAAGAAACATTCAGAAAAACATGGCTGGAAAATAGTATCTAGTTTAAAAAATAAAATGCAGCATTTCAGTAATATACTACGTTAGATTTTTGAGCCTTTCTGTGTTGAAAGTTTTAATTTTTTATTTCCAAATGAACTGTTTAAATTAAAATAATTTTTACTGAAAATTCTTAAATTGCAAAATCACAAATAAAGTTTTAAGTAAGATGTGTTAATTATTTTTTAAATTTTTTTTTACAGAAAATTCCATAATTTTTTTAGGCTGGATTCCTATCCATCTCTTTCAAATATAGTTTATATATCTGAATTATGCTTATCTGTACAAGTTGTGCTATGTATCTGCAAATACCTGAATGATTTGTTCTAAGCTACTACTAATCAAATAAGCTTTCATGAACATCATAGCTTGATAATTCTAGCAATAATATATTGACAATAGCTGACATCCTTTCTTCAGTAGAGTAGCGCTGAGCTGCCCAACAGTAAGTGAGTTTGCAGTGAGTAAACGCTCTGTTTTTCAATCAGCATTGGCTCCCCCTAACAGTGCCAGTGACCTTCTAAAGACTCCCTTAGGTGGTAGAGCTCTGTCCTCTGTAGAAGTTCGTTAAATACTCTAAGGCAAAGGACTTGATAGCAAACAAGCCAAATTAAGCAGGTGAAATACTGCAGCTGAGAAATGTTTAAGGAAACTGCAGGTGTCTGCTTAACATTTTCCTGAGAAGTCTCCCCTTCTGTCTTACTCAGACCCAGTCCTGCTCACACGCAACTTGACAGCAAAACTCTATGGCAGAGTAGAGTCCATTGTGTTTTATGAAAAGTAAACACGGTCTGTATTTAGACAGTCCCATAAGTAACAGTTGACACCATGTAGTAGTATGAGCACGCACATAAAGCACCAGGGAACCATAAAGCCTGAACCATATTTTGAAAGCAAAGCTTCAGTGTGAATACTTAAAACATCACAGTGAAATCCTATTTTTTAAAAATGGCTATTTATTGTGCCTGCCTACCACCCATAAAGATCTTTACCATGTAGAATAACAGAAGTATGTTCGTCTTTTTACAGCAGGGAGAACACTCTTAACAAGGCAGATAAGCAGCATTAAAATTCCTGAAAGGTAACTCTAACAATTCATACTCCTCTTCCTCTGGGAAAGCAACTACTAAGTCAGCTGCTTTCTGTAATCTATAATAGTCTGTAATAATCATTAAGCACTGTGGGGAGGCAAGGTCTGGTAGCAACTGAAGGGATTAGGTGAGGGGAACAGTTCTGTGTAGCTCCTTGTTCAGCTGGCTGCCCCTCACACAGCCAGCTTATGATAGGACGAGGAAATGGCCTCAAGTTGTGGCAGGGGAGGTTTAGGTTGGATATTAGGAAACATTTCTTTACTGAAAGAGTGGTCAGGCACTGCAACAGGCTGCCCAAGGAGGTACTGGAGTCACCATCCCTGAAGGTGTTCAAGGAACATGTAGAGGTGGAACTTCAAGATATGGTTTAGTAGGCATGGTGGTGTTAGGTTGACAATTGGACTTGATGATCTTGGAGGTCTCTTCCAACCTTAAGATTCTATGATTCCTGCCATCTTGTGCTCTGCTGGCCACTCCTGCTTTACCTCCTTCCTGGCTTTCATGACCATGTCTCACCTCGCTCCTCTCACTCGCTTTTTTAGCCACTGCTAGAGATGGACTCTCAGGACACTGTGCTCCATGAGCTGTTCCAAAGGTAGAGTCCTTGCTCTTCGATCTGCTGGCACAAGCCCTACTTGTCTCTGTTGAGTGGTCCTGCCTACTGGGTATCCCAGGTCTACTGGTCTGCTTGTGCTCTGGTAGCAAATACAGACTGAAAAAATTCAAAAGGCAGTTGAGATACTGTTTATAAAATAGTGCCTAAAATACGTGTAGCTCATATCCCGTCCAGAATCAAGGAGTTATTTTAAGCAAATTTACTAGTTAAAATGGTATTGAGTTTTACTATGACAGGTAATATATTATAGAATTTAACATAGTGAAAGTCTATAGTTAAAGCCTGGGCAATTGAGGTTTAATAATGAGATAAATAGTCTGTATTCTGTCTAGCTGTGAGACATTTGCTGAAGAAAAGAGTAATCTAGATCTTCCTCCTTTTATTCTAATAGAAGCATTGCAAAGCAAGCTACTTAAGAATAATTGAGCTTGCTGCATATTCAGATAAAAATCTTTGTGGCTAATGAGCTAAACCGCAATAAATAAAAGTATCTCGTTTCATTTTTAGTAACAAAATTCTCACTACATGCATTTGCTTTTGACAGCCTATTTTAAAAACATAATTTGGTATGGTTAGCAAAGATACAAAGGCTATGTATCGCCAACAGACAAATGTTTTCTCTTTCAGCTGTTAAATAAATAGGTCTATCTTTCTTTTGTGTCTCTTTTAAGATAATTAAAATGGTAGGAGGCATTTATCTGGCCCTAATGTTCATGGTTATATGCATTATTGCTAATTAATAGCATTAAGTATCTGAGCAGCAGAATTGGTCCTCCAGTGCAAAGTAAACAGAACTCTAAAATCACTAAATCAGGGCATTGAACACATCCAAGCAGAATGAAAATAACAAGTAGAAGCTGTTGTTCTTCTGTTGCAAAGATTTTTTTTTTCTGTAAAACAGATTTTTGAGTACTGGGGATACAAATTTATAGGACTATGTTCCAGTGTAATGGTCTCAGTGGTTTACTTAGCACGCTACATTAGTAGGAAGCAAGCAGTAAGAGCTGTCTTCAGAGAGGGGGAACTGGCTAGAATGATCCCAGGTGGATTAGAGATAATGAGCTACCAAAATCAAGTTCCTAGGGCTAAATTATGTTGAAAACATAAGGTACCAACTGAGATCTGTGGTCAGCTATCAAAAACAGAAGGAGCCACGCCTATAACCTGTAGGTGATGTTCAGAGCAATAGGTATTTTACAACAATAATAAAGGGAATAACGGAAAAGAGTATTAAGTGCTGTAGAAAGCCAACTTATTAAATAGGATGTAACTCATTATTGAAGAGTCAATTTTCATTTTAGTTTTCACTCTAGATTTAAAGAATTGTAACAAAACATTCATCTTCCACCTCAAACTTGCTATTCTGAATATTTAGATTTATACAAATATATCTTTGCAATTTCTTCACCTTACATATACCTAAGTGCACAGTTAATTTTGTGTCTTCTGAGTATAGAAAAATAAAACCCAAGGCTTTTAAGACAAATAGGTCTCTCCTTCCTTCAAGCTACTTCCAGAAGAAGTTCTGTGTTAAATGTTGGTATTGTCTACAAAAGAGCTCTCAGCCAAAAGACCTCTGGGAATTCCTGGTCTATTTTCTATTACATTTCAAGAATATTATCTTAAGTAAATTGTTTGTGACTGCTCTGGCAGATTATGAATATCAAAGTACTAGTGATGCAAAGTCATACGGTAACAAATATTAGAACAAGTTTAATGTACTCGCTTTGTGAAGTTTCTTTGAGAGCACTACTTTCGAAATTAATTGGGAGTTCTGAGATACGTTGCAGCTCAGATGTACACACAAAAATTGCTTATTTGAAAATCTAGTTAAAATAACCTAAATCCTTTCTTGCTCTTTTTCATCTCTTTCTCTAAAATGTTTTATTATCTCTGCCTCAAGATCCCCAGTTAGGATATGTTACCAAATATTATCAGAGCTGTGTACTTCAAGTGGTTCATCAGCTTCTCTCTTTGAAGTCATCAGTGTAACTTTTAAGAGCCAGCCTGTGTGTTTTAAGAACCAGCTAATTAAAAAAGTATAAAAGGCTTTAAACCAGGTGCCAGATGTAATCATTAGAACAGCCAACTCCTCCCAGAGAATCTACACTTAGCAGCGATGTAACCAAAGATCTATATCTTAAGAACATGATCATTTTTTTATTTCTGGAGCAATATATTATCAAGTTAAGGCATCAGTACCACCTTTTATTTTTTGTTAATTATATATTTATCTGTAAGAACAGTTTCCCACAAAGACAATACAGTTTGGATTGTATCTATCACTCAGCAGGAACGTTTCTTGTCTCTCGTAAAGCACTGCATAAGTGCACAAAAAAAAATTCTGTGGCTTTCCCTGTGGACCAATGTCTATCACATAGCAACATCTGCTAAGGAATATACTGTAAAGCTATCTTCATATTTTATTTCTCTTCCTGGAGATAAATTTGTCCACCTCTGGGAAATGCATCCAACATCGTCACAATCACTGTTACACTCACAATAAACATTTGAAAATGTCATGTTACAAACCAGCAACTGGCAGGTATTTTGTACAATACCTTGACTAATAGAAATGGAGCCAGTACTGAGCATAAATTCTCTATTAATTGCACATACAGAATTTAGCAGGAGCAACCTTAGAGCAGACTTCTTAAAAATTCTAGACCTGCTAACTGCAACATTAGAAGCTCAAAGTATTAACAACTTCGTAGAAAATAAATAGTACCTAGAAAATGTCACTACCTTGTAAAATATGGCAAACTGGATTTAAAAGAAAAAAAAAAAAGGAAAAAACAGTGGACTTACTTAAAGTAATCTGGCTCCTTATCTTGTTTTTCTGCATATTGAGCAGCTCTCAGCACACTTACACTAGTAAAAGCCACCCTTTTACCTTCTTTACATCTACTGGTACTGCATTCCTTGAACGTTTAGTATAGGATTACTCCTCAGAACTCAGTCCCTTTCTCCTCTGTGCCAGTTGTATAATTCCAGTGTACTCAGGGGAGGTTTTGGTGGTATCCAAATATTTATGAGAGCAAAGAGAATTCTGATTTCAGAGTGCTTGCTGTTAGAAGACAAATTTGTTTGTAATTGTTTTCGTAATTCAAACAAACACTTTTCTCCACATACTGATAATTCACTGCAGACAGGAAAATAACCGTTTGGTTGAGTTTGCCATTTACAATGAACAGTTCAGAATTTTGAAACTTTCAAGTGTCTACAGACTTACCACAGTGGTGGTAAGCTTGCATGAGAAATATGAGAGCTAATTGTTTTACTGCAATACCTATTACCTGAATTAATACACTAATGAACATATATATGGATTGTTTTTCAGTGCATCCACTTTCTCTGTGGACATTAAAGGATGCTAGAAGCCGAAGGTCTACTGATTTTAATTGGAGTTTAACTGGAAAGTACACAAAGTTAAAGAGAGGGAAGAAAAATGATATGACAGTCATTGACTTAATACTCTGTGGTCTGATTTCAAATTTATGAGAGATATTAGAACAAATTATGAAAGCAAGAAAAAATAAAACCTAGAGCAAAAGAAAACAACATACAGCAGAGGATATACAGAATTAAATTATGCCATATTAATCTATGAGATAACAGTTTTTTTAAAAAACTAAAGAAATACAATCAATATCTTCTGTCTGAAGTAAACCATTGAAAAAATTTCACATTATGTTTTAACCTGAAATGTACATTGTATCATAAAAGTTATGCTCTTGTTAAGAAACTAGCTCAAGAGGTAGCTGCAATTAGTGCTGAAAGTTGAATTTCCTTCTAGTTTCAATAAGAGGATATAAGACCTTAAATTTACAAGTCCCATTAAGTATGACGACTGAGTTTCTAAGATTTAGGTAAAGGGAGAAAATTTCAAATGAATGAAGGTAAATCTAAAGCAGATGCTTTGCAGAAAAAGCTACAAAATCTTCCTTGGCAAAGCTTTTCAAACACAGCAAGATGGTTTTTGCAACATGAACGTCTTATATATGCTACCCACTAAATGTGAAAAACTAGCAACAAAAAGATAGTAAATTAAACAAGACATATAATCCTAATATAATAGTATACCTTGAAAAAGAGACAAGCTGAAATATAAATATAGAGCAAATGCTGATAAGAGGTATAGCAAACCAATTTGCAGTGGGAGATATAGGCAAAATCTGGTAGCATAGAAAAGCAAAATAAATTATTATAAATCTGTTACTATTTACTATAATCAATTCTAATCAAGAAAGAGTAGAAAAATTCCTTTACGTTCATTTCTGAAGGAACAAAACAGTCTTCGCTCTCCAGAATGACTAGAATGAGAAATTGATATTTTTCTACACTGTACACCACGGTTATACTAAAATTGAAAGGTAATGAATATAAGTTTAAAAAAAATATTCTGAAAACATGTCATTTTGCCTTTTCCACTTCAACTAATAGGAGTAACCCATTTCAGGGTTGCATAAAGCTGAAAAATTTAGGACTATCTACAGCACAGGAACATTCTGCTCATATGCATCTGTATTCCAGCCATATTCCCTTTTCCATGCTCTGACAGATGAAGCAGATTTGTGCATTTAACTACTGGCTTTGAGCTATCCAAAGAGAATTTATTTGAAAGTGAGGTCTTTTTGTCAATGATTCAGTTTTGTTCCCAGCCAGATTCAAGAGGCAGCTTAGCACTCAAGAACAGGACCTTGTCTTCTTGCATACCAAAATAATTAACCCTTTTTAAAGATTAAACAGAGCTACATCACTTTCAGGAAGCACCTGGAAGGAATTTTGCCTCTAGCAGTTATTTCTTCAAGAATTACTATAAAACTGCCCTTGCCTGCATGGCATATTTCTCCCAGTGACAACATGTCTCAGTGTCCCATTTGAGGAAATTATCGTGCTAACATATATATGCATAATAAAATGTGTAGAAAAAGTGTACAGAGCTATGATGAACAAGTTTTAAAGCATGGAAAATATGAAAAATGAAACATGAATGGTTCAATTTGATCAATCATTTCTTTATTATTTTCCTGGAGTTTAATTCATTTTTAAAATAATTTATTTGTATTAAAACTCTAATAATCAAGAACTGATCACTAAAATTCTAAAAAATCAACGCAGGAGCATATTAAGCACTGAAATACTTCAGCACACTGTTAACTTAATAAGTGTGAATAGCCAAGATGAAACAAATAGTGAAAATTAAATGAATAACCAAAGCAAAAGTATGCTTTTGAGAGCTAAATATTTCCAGGGAACGACTCAAAATACAAATGTGAAGAAACAGTGTCTATATGCAATATCTGTCTGCAGCCAAGGTAAATAGAATAAAAATCAAATTAGATGATCATCCAGAAACTGACAGTGCTACTTATGACGAGAAGATTGTGATGTGATTCTTCAGCTGGTTAAGGAATGCTTTGCATACAACTTTATGTAGAGGTTATTACCTTTCATTGCACCATATGGCAGTAAGGCAGACTACAACATATGGAGATCCAGTCAGGCAAAGAGAAGCACTAAAGAAGGAATAGTAAAGGTATGGTGGCATTGTGAATATCTGTATGTAAGGAATCATTCTGGAGGATAAGGAGTTGCTTGCTGTCCATGCCAACCAGTACACTGGCAGATTAGCACTATTACATTTGATTGATTTTTTTTGCACATTTGTCAATTCCCAGTTTCTTGTGGCACTCAGTTCAGGCCATTCATTATCACTGCTCTGAAGTTGTTTGATTGAGATATTTTGTCTTCCTTTTCTCCTCTCCCATCTTTTCTCTCTGCTCTGTCCCTCTTCGTCTCCACGGGCAGCAGCTGCCTTTCCTGCAGTCTTTACCCAGTCCCTACACCCACACTCACATGTGCACTGAAAATTTGAGGCATTTCAAGTGGAAATGTTTTAATGGATGTGTTTTGCATGTGATAATGCCATGATATATTTCAAGGAATTTTAACTTTCGAAATGAAGTGGTTAGATATTTTGCAGGTCTTCCTTACTCAGCCACTGCTCAGATAAAATTGGGGTTTATTTTAAAATTACACTTGCAAATATTTAAGCCTCCATAATCAAAAACTGATGTTTGAATACCTGTGAATATGAATTTTACTGATGAAAATGGCTGCATTTTGATAGAATTAAGAATGTTTATTAAGATATTGGATATAATATATATTTGAGTCTGGTTCTTGCAGCTATGCTTATTGAAATTGAACTTCAAACAGCTGCAAAAACGTAGTTAGCAGACCTCTATGTAAGGTAGAAGTTCTTTTTCTCTGCAGCAGCATTCTCTGTTGAGGGCAGTGTAAGGGATAAATATATTACTCACATTACAATAGCATTGAAAAGCCGAAAGTCCATCCACAGCCAACAAAGCTTCAGTTAATTCTGAAAGATTTAATCATGCTCATTCCCATGAAGGATGAAAGATGGGAAAATGATGTAGCATATAAGCAAAGTTTCAGTAGTGTCAAATGGAATATATTGTCCCAATTCTCATATTTCTCCAATTCCTTTAAATACAGTTTTAACAAAAGAACAAAAAAAAAAAGAATTAGGAGAAAAGGAAAAATTATGTTGAAAAAACCAAATTTAACATGGAAAATTTTGGCATAAAGTAATCAAATGAGATATATCCTAATAAATGAAGAAAACGTGCTACTAGACTTATTCTGGCACTGAAAATTGTGCCCCTGATTCATTCAAACATGTGAACATTTGAGCAGCCTCACAGAAATCTTCCCATGATGAATGATAGAGTACAGAAACCTGATAGAGCACAGAAAAAGGATAGGAAGGAGAGAAGGGATTGAATGAGTAAGGGAGAAGAGAGAGGGAGGGAGTTGGGAGGAGGAAGGAAGAAAGGATGGAAGGAACTGACAACAGGAGGGAGGGAGGGAAACCGATACCCAGGTATGGATCATTGGTCCTGATAAATACTCCTAATTTTAGGTTTGACTGTTTTGAAAGCAAAACATTTACATGGGACAAGTCTTGACCAGATTTTTTAGTCATAAAACCATCCTCAGGTGGCAGAATCTGTGTTTTTCCTATCCAAGATTTACAGAAAAAAAGATTTCAAAGCCTATATCAACAGCCCAACCTAGTCATTTTGACAATTGGGAGATTAGCCAGTTCCTAAGATTGAGCACTATATGTAGGGATTACCTCACCCATGTTGACAAGCTGCCAGCACTGTTGGTAAGAAGCCACTTCATGACTGCAAAATATTTTTAAGATGGGGAAGGAGAGTAACTTTAAATCTGAAACAAGCATTGGCAGCACCTAAGTATCTTAGTTTGAATTTTGGCCATGACATTTGTGGGTTGAAAATTAATTGTTGTTGCCAGATCTATATTAAAGAAATGGTTGGGATGGGAATCCAGTGATTTCTGAACACTTCTGGTTTTCCATAAGCGTTCAAAGACCCCTTTTTCAGATTCAGAGGAAAAAATGTACACTCAGCAGCCACCAGTGTGACTGCCACACATGTATGTACAGGAAAGCTCGCTTTGCATAGAGGAAGCAGTAACACTGATAGCAAGGACTTTACCATACCTCAAATTGCGAAACAAGAACTTGAAGTCTGTGATGGCTTTTACCGCCCTCTTCTCAGACTCCTCATCTTTCATTTATTTTGGTATACAAATTAGTTAGACTAAAAGTAGTCCAGTTATGTCAACTAAGGCTACAATTACAATTCCCATGTCTAAAAAAGGGTTTGAGCTTCTGACTGTCAACTATTAAAAAAAAAATAGTTCATGGAGTATTGGTAATCGGGGAATGGGCAGAAGTGAAACAGCTACAGCCCAAGAGAATATTTGTTTGCTCTCAAATCTCTGACGGGTTGCATTAGAGTCTAGAGGTAGCCTCTAAAGAGTGATTGCTCCTGGCTTTCTGAAGCTGGTGTGTCAGCTTCGCCTGGCTGGGTTCTGGCCAGCCATCTGTCAACAGAGCTTGCCTTGTTTAGCCTAGCAAAACAAAAGCTGAGAGGGAATACAGACACTCTCTAGAAACACTTTGGGGATAAACAAGGGAGAGGAATAAGAACTATTTAAGCTGAAGGACAATGTTGGCATCAAAACAAATAAAAACAAACCGGTCATGAATAAAATTTAGAATTTAGTAGGTCTCCCAGAGAAGCACATTTCCAGAATAGCCTTGTTATGGCTGTAACAGGAGTTAAACAATTTCAGGATTTTCAAATTTGGAGTTTATTTCACTTATGAAGAAAATTTTATGATATAATCTCTAAAACAAAAATACAATGCAGGGGTGTCCTTCTAGTCCATTCCTTCAATAACATTGGTTATAAATGAAAGCTTATAAAAAAAAAGTATGTTTTTAAAATTGTGATGCCCACTCCATATGAAAATATTCACCACCGACCATTACCTCTACTCGTACTGTTACAAAACACTTGGCTTTGCAAAACCATATGAATATTAGTTTCATAAGATCATTAACTGGATGCATTTGTGAACATACAGCTTTAAACTTTCATAATCTTTTGCATAATAATTTGACCAACCTGATCTCCTTCTATGACCAGGTGACCCATGTAGTAGATGATAGGAAGGCTGTGGATGTGATCTACCTGGACTTTAGCAGAGCCTTTGATAGCATCTCCCACAGCATTCTCTTAGAGAAGCTGGCAGCTCACAGCTTGTACAGGTGTACTCTCTGGCTGGATGGCCGAGCCCAGAGAGTTGTGGTAAATGGACTTAAATCCAGTTGTCAACTGGTCACAGGTGGTGTTCCCCAGGGCCGGTTCTGTTTAATATCTTTATCAATGATCTGGATGAGGGAATTGAGTGCTCCTTCTGTAAGTTTGCAGATGACAGCAAACTGGGCAGGAGTGTTAATCTGCTTGAGGGGAGGAAGGGTCTGCAGAGGGATCTGGACAGGCTGGACCAAGGAGCCAAGGTGAATTGTATGAGGGTCAACAAGGCCAAGTGCCACATCCTGCACTTGGGTCACAACAATGCCATGGAATGCTACAGGCTTGGGGAAGAGTGGCTGGAAAGCTGCCCAGCAGAAAGGGACCTTGGGCTTCTGGTAGACAGCTGGCTGAACATGAGCCAGCAGTGTGCCCAGGTGGCCAAGAAGGCAAACGGCATCCTGCTTGCATCAGGAACAGTGTGGCCAGCAGGAGCAGAGAAGTGATTGTGCCCCTGTACTCGGCACTGGTGAGGCCGCACCTCGAATACTGTATGCAGTATAGTCTTAATCTGCTGTACTACTAATTACTTTTTCAGCTAGGAGGCAAAAGTTACATTGCTGACACCAGTAAGACTCCAGTTAGAACTGCTAGAATGAAAAAGATGAATTGGAGTTTGATCAAAACACTTTCAGATATGAGTAACTCAGTCCAGCATGACTGTTTCTCATCACACTTAAGAAGTCTGCTGTTGACTTTCATCGATGAGTCATGAAAATGCTCTAATTAAGCACCATGGACCTCTAAGAGCTAAAAGAATTGGAAGCTGAGTTCAGTGATGACTTCATACTTGAACTTACATGAACTTGAATTTACCTACGAGTTTCCCATTTGGAAATACAAGGGAAATCACTTTTTGTTGTGCTAATTAACATGCAGTTATTTGAACTTATTATTAAACTTTAAAATATCAGATAGAAAACAGGTGCCTAATGGAGCTAAAAGTGCTGTGTGGAGTCAGCTGAAAATATCTGACACTGTAAAGTTCGTGATGAAAAGGTCAAAATAATCTTTAGCACTGTCATGTGAATCCCACTTTTACCTGTCTGTGGTTTTCACAAAAAATGCTCTCATTTTCCCATGTTGATGAGATGCTATTAACAGTCCGAGCTTTGGAGAACATGCTCGTTCTTAATGAATACTAATTTTTTTTTTGCTTGCACAGTCATTATGGAATGAAAAAAATGCAGACACTGCATAAAGTGTAGTAAAAACTCTCTACTTTTTGTCCAGAAATTCAGTATTATAAAACAATCCAGACACAGCAGAGAAAATATCTGACTCTCACTAGAGATGTTTAGTTAAACCACTGTTGGGGACTTGAGGGGACTGGAATTCCCTCACCCTGTCCACAGACCAGGACCCCATGTTAGCCTCCTAGGGCCCCTCTCCCAGCAGTGCTGCAGGAGGGCCGGTCTCCAGCTGCCCATAGCCCTGCCCTACCTGGCCATTGGCCCCGCCAAGCTGGGCCAACCCACCTGCCTGTGCCCCAGCCTAACCTCAGCCCATTGCCACTCCCATGGCCTTGCCCATTCATCCCAGGGCTGTGTCTTCCCCTGGCCTGATGTCCTGGCTGGACCTACCCCATCACCGCGATACTGTCTTATGATCTGGGCCCTTGGTTGGGCCTGGCCATCATCTCTGTGTCTGCTCTGCTCCCTTGCTCAGCTGTGGGGCTGAGCCCTGACTTTAAGCCCCTGCCCAGCTGGCACATGGACTCTGGGGTCCCTGCTCTCCATCCCTGCTCTGGCTGCTCCCTGACAGCCATGTCTTTTCCATAAGCCCAAGCTGTGCAGGAAAATCCAGAAAACTTACTGTTTGGTAGCACTTACTTTTTAAACCGAGGAGATATTTTGTATGGTCATTAAATGGTTAAGATAGTTTTCATTCTACATTCAGTTTAATCCATATGTGCAAGCTACATACACACAAGAAACTGGAAGGGACAAATGCCGTTGCTCAGCAACAAGAAACTGGCAAAAGCTCAAATACTCCACATTTTCAGCAGACAATGGCTCTCCGAGCTCAGCAATCAATAGCATTTGATGCAAAGGAAATGCCCAGTTTATCACACTTGCCATCCAATAACACCTCAAGTGTATTTGTGGCTGACATACATGAAAATATATCTGAATTCCAGCTGTTTGAACAAAATATTGAAAATTTCACCCTTTTTGTGCTTGAAAGCCAGTTACAACAAATGCATTTGTTATTTGTAGATATTCAGTGAATAATTTAAGGAAACAAATGTCACTCTATAGGTTATTCAAGAGATTCAGTTTAACTATTCACGAGCCATGCTGTTCAAAGACAACTCAAGTCCCTCATTAAAAAAAAAATTGGAATTACATCTCCTTCTTTGTTCCAACAGCCTCTTCCTCCATGGTTCTTTATGTATTACCTTGTTTTTATATATACACAAATAAGTCTCACATGTTGTTTCTTCTGCTACAGCTGTCCTTTTCCTGTTTATCCATTTCTCTTCAGGCTTTTTCCTTCAAGTTCTCTCTTGGCCCTCCCATAATTTCCCCGAAGGGACCACTGATATCTGCTTAGAAGAAGAATTTGTGTTATCCCACCCCAATATGAGGCAAGTTGCTCCTCTGAGGCAGCGAGTTTCTCGTTTGGCCAAGGCAGGCATGGCCTCATAAGCCGCAGCAGAGGTGGAGCTGGGAGCTGCCAGTCTGCAGGAAGTAGAGTAGGTAGCAGCACCAGCAGAAAGGAGCTATGGGGCTAGGAGAGGGGCCACTGCCAGTGCCAGGATACAGCACAGAAACATGCCTTACACAATCTTAATTTCCTGGTGTTGAAATATTATGGTGATGAGAACTCTGTCACAGAACGAGATTCATTGCCCTTCATTTTACTAATAAAAATTTGGGCATCATCTGCTTAGGGTTCACTAATGCTTCTAGTTGAAGGTGTCTCTGCCCATGGTGGGGGGTTGGAACTAGAGGATCTTTAAGATCTCTTCCCACCCAAACCGTTCTATGATACGATTGCTCATCATGCAAATATCACCACAGTCAATTGTGGAAGAGAAGGAGAGGTATTACTAGAAAGCGCACTATCTCTCTGCCTTAGACTTCTGTCTTACAGCAGCAGGACTCAGTATCTGATATCACCTACTTTCTTAATGGGATATAGAGGGATCCTAAACAATTAACTTAGACTAGGTGCCTAAATTTAATATTTGAAAGTCAGGTGAGATTAATCCCTTCCAATTTTCAGAATCGCACTAACAATCCACAGGGTTTAATTATTTTTTCCATTATATCACGTAGTGGTACTTGAATGAGAGCATACACTTAAAAAAAAAAAGTCTTTAGTTCAAACTGTTATTTAGTGATGAATCAGAATTGCAAGTATTGAAAAAGATATTAGACATAGGGCTGAGAAGTCATTCTTTCAGGAATCCTCCTGGAAACTTACAGTGGTGGAGAATGAACATCCATAAAATGTTCCAGCGGTTAAACATAGCTTCCTCATCTGATCTGAGGTATGCTGAGGTTGCCAAGATATGTTTATGTTTAGATATGTCAGTATATATTTTATTTAATTTCACCCCAGAAGAGTTGAAAAAGTTATGTCAATGAAAGAAGAAACACAGTAGAAGATTGGCCTGTGGATTGTATTTTGGATTGTATTTTAACACTGTGCATAGAACGGTCCTAACAAGCATGTTAATATTTAAAAGCCTTCTTTTTCCCTTTACCTCTAAAAAATGTAAGAAAGATTGCCAAGCCATTCAACTTTAGGTTACTAAATTAGCAATGTTAATGATATTATTATCCTGTTAAAAAGAATTACATGTAGTCATAAATTAAGCATGTTTTGGTTTGTAGATAAACTGACTGTCTATGGCTTTTAAAATATTATCTTTTAAAATTTGCTGCCTTCATAAGCTGTCTGGAAAGTCCAAGTTATATGCAGGATGTAACCTAAGTTAGCACTTCTCGTGCCTTCATTCTTCCTGAAGTTAAACAGAAGTCTTGTTTCCTTGCTTTTATTATGAAGAAAACCATTCATATGCAAGATTTGATGAACTTTTTATTTCCTTTCACTGAAACAAAATTATATGTGTCTTGAAAAATGTAATTGTTTCCTACGTATGTCTTGGGATTTTGATCCTTTATCACTGAAGGTATAATATCATAGAGGCAAGGTCACAAAGAAAAGCTATTAAAAAAACCCCTTTGGGGTTATTTTTATTTGTTTTCTGGAAGGCAGGCCTTTACAGGCTTTTAAAGTAATATTTTCTAGTTTTTATCTGCTTCTAAAAAGACAGGATGCTTAATAAAAAAGACACCCAGAGAAACCTCACAGCTGAAATTCTTACTTAACTGCACAAATCCAGGAAATGTTTCTCGAAAAACAATGTGATTAAACCAGGAGATTTGGCAAAGCTTTGACTTACGGAAAGCACTCAAACATGTCCTTCAAGTAATCCTGTCTTTAGGTTTCAATGACAAAGAGTTAAAGTTGAGCATGATTTGAATCAAAATGAACAACTCTGAATAAAGTCAAAGTGAAGTCAAAGAAGAACCTTGCAAAGCAAAATCCTGACTTCTCTGAAAGCAACACAAAACTCTTATTGATAATAATTGATTTGTCTTTTGCACTTGGTAGATTTTTTTATTCAGTTCTAAATAACTTATCCTTTTTATAAAGAATGAACAGAATGGTTCATTTTACCTATATTTTATCTGCTAATGCTATCATTTGTATTTTCATACATGGATTTGTGATTTAGGGAAGTTACTTTTAAGTTTCAGAAATTGAAATGATACATTTTGTTGTATTGTTTTATCTGTTCTTGTCCAGTTAATTTTTATGGCAATCATTAATTTAGTACTTGAGCAACTCACAAGTTACATAGTTTTTCTAGCAGTACCTTTGTGAACAATAGCAGTGAAATATAACAGTAATATCATCACTAAATAGTACAAAACTGAAGCAGAAAAAAAAAGGGTCAGATTCAAGAAAATATTTAGGTCTATTAAACAGACATTATATTAAGTACAATAATACCAAATTTTTAATGTCTGAAAATTTAAAAAAGAAGCTTTGAATTAAGGACTTTGCTAACAGAGTTGCTGGGATGAGTCAGACACCTGAGATGGCCAGTGCAAACTTGCCAGCACAATCAGCAGACAGCTCCCCAGACTTTTGCCCCAGGAGGCAAAAGGCACAGACTTCAACACAGCGACCAGAAATCAGAGATGTGCCTTGTGGCTGGAGTCCTACTCTCAGAGACGCTTACGCCATATATTCAAAGTCTTTTAAATGAAAAGTGCAACCAGTAGAGGGTACAAATCTTTGATTACTTATTCACATGGGAACACCCAAACCATCATGGTCCATCATGGTCTTGCTGTCCCTTCACTATTAAGAGAAGAATAAGTTAATTGCTGCAGAATGCAGAACTTCAACAGAAAAGCTGGAGAGTATTTTCACCCAGCCTCTAAACAAGCACTTAAATGACTTGCACAGAATCTATCTTAGTTTAGATTTGAATGACTTTAAGTGGAGGAGACTTAACCCCAGATGTTAGCTATATACGCAGTGCTCTTACCATTGATTTACTATACAGAAAGGAGTATGCTGGTATGTTGTTACAGGTGGGGTTCATCATGACTGATTTTTAAAGTACTACTAACTGTATCAATTTGTAATTCAGTGAAAACACGTAACATTAAATTTGTCAAAGGAGATAGTTGAAAGAACTGTCACTACCAACTTCAGAAAACCAGTGCTTCTCTTTCTTCCTTTCTTTCATTTTTTGAGCTGTAGATATCTATTTAAGTAGTCAATTTTAGAATTATTGTCTACGGATAAATCCCAGATCCTTTAAGATTATAAAAGTAGCAATTGTAATAAATTAGATTTTGCTGGTAGTCTTGGTAGAAAGTCTGTGAGGGTTGGGGTCTGGTTTTCATTGAAGAAAACAGAACTAGTATGTCCAGTAGTTACTTACAAAATTTCCCGTGACCAACAAAAGAGAATAATTACTTGTCAAATCAACATGAAAAGATAAACCAGAGTTAGGATTTGAGTTGATGCCCAACAAACATCTGTATATTTCAGGTGCAAAGTACATCTGATCCCTGATGACCCAAGATACCTTCTTAAGAAAGAAGTTGATCTAGATGATTACCAAAGAAAAATTCCCATGTTAATGAACTGTGGGAGTACCTTAAAATACAGGATTTTTTCAAAAGCCAGTTATAAATATAATTAAGACCATAGCTATAAACTGGCTAGACCAACTGACCCAGAGGATTTTGCTGGGCTGATCCCACAAGACAGCTTTCTTAAAAAAAAAATACATGCTGGATTTTTTTCAGGTGATTCGTGTTGTAGAAGACAGTGCATTGATTTCTTTTTTTTTTTTTTTTTTTGGAAGAGTTTTGTACACTAACCTTGTGGAAACAAGAGTTGAAGAATGTTTTAGTCCTAGAAAAACTGTCAGTTAACCTTTAGAAAGAGATTAATTCCCAATGGCAGAAACTCAAGGAATTTGTTGAACAATAATTCCTCATAACTTGGATCAAATTCTGTTCCTACTACTTTCACTGACTAACTTTGCTGGGATTATGATTTGTAACATTCTTCTGTAAGATATTGACTAACAAGTATTAGTATGCTCCAGTTATGCATGTAAATATGCCGTTACTCTTCAACAAAACTCCGTATTGTTCCATCCCTTGCTCTAAAATATTTACAAGTAACTATCTGTGTTAAGGAATATTAACAACTCCAAGAAGTACAGGAAAACCATGGGAGGCATCATGAGCTTCTTTCATTCAATTTTTCATAACTGTAGTTTCCATGACAACAAAGGAGGCAATTCCACAAATCCAGCAGCTCATTGTTTGAGACAGTTTGCTGTTTTCTCTGGAGAAGTGAGACACTTTTTTTTTAAGCCTCTTGTAAGAATTCGTAATTCAATGGATGAAATCTGAAGCAAAAATAATTAAAGTGAAGCCCCTCTTTGGAAAAATTATATGTTTTGTGGAAAACATTTACTAAGCCTTATATTGCTTTTTTCTCCTCTCCCAAATCACTGACTTATGTTACTAATATTTCTTCTATTGGTTTTCTGTGACAAAATCTGACATAATTTGAACTCTCACTAAAAAAGAAATACTTGTAAGGTCAGGAAGAAAGTGGTTTATATTTTTTTGCCTAAACCACACAGCATCCAGAAGAACTCTACAATTCCCCAGTCAGTGATGGAAAGTACTGTTGATCTTAGTCATGTGTGAACAGTCATTATGTTAGGAAATACAACCTTTTAAAAATGCAACTTTTTATTACTGAGCAAGGTTCCAAGTTCAGCTAAGAACTATTTTTAAAAGTTGTTTGTTACATTTGAGAAATTTGCATAAAGGAAAGCAATTGTCTAAAGAAGGCCCAAATCAGCTTTATTGATTAAAACTAAAGACACTAAAACAAGGTTTCTTTGTCAATGACCTGGTTGTATCACTGGAAAAGTATTCTCTTAGGAAGGGCATTATTGCAGTAAAGAGTATGGCATGCCTTCCATATCTTTCACTAGTTCTGCAAATGTTCCACACACAGGCAAGGCAAGAGAAAATATAAGCTAACGGGAACATTTGAATCATGAAATGTAAGCAGAAAATCCTTTAAGAAGAAGTCTTTCTTGCTATTATCACCATTTAAAATGTAATGCCACAATACATTAATATCTAAATTCAGGATTTGGTTCCAAACAAATTCTCTCATGGGTTTTAAAAGTCACACTAGCAGTGATCCTGATGGAATCAGATCTTGTAGGAAATTATTATATTCTTCACAGTCTGCATATATGATTACTGAACAGTCCTTTTTCTGCCATGAAGATAGCCCTGTTATTATGACAACTTTAGTAATGCTGAAAGCCTGACACTGTTGCTGAACAATAAACATATCGCTTGCAATGTTGCCTGCATTTTCTAGTTTAGAATAAAACCAGATTAGCTGAACAGAAATTCAGCTCTGTTAAATCTGAATTCATCCACAGTTTGTGTTTCCTGATATCGCATGAGGTTCTTGGATCCTGGAAGTTTTAGCTGGGTGCCAGAAAAAAGAAGTCAAAAGCTTTGTCAAAAGAGAGAACATGTCAAGTATCATATAGTGGTACAGCAAAGTCTTGCAACAAAAAAAACCCTCAAACATTTAGTAAAGAGAAATGGCCCATGCAAATGTCAGGACAGTCTTAAGTAAAGCAGTGGCAGAGGGATGTATGAGGGAACTGACTCTTCCCCTTCTTCAGCAAAAAAAAAAAACCATGATGTTTCACTGCAAGCAATCCCATGTTTCCCAGAATACTTACTAATGGGATGAAGAACTCCTAGAGCATACTCAGCTCTTCTTCCTTAGAGTCTCAAGTGAACGCCCGTAAATAAATCCTTCTGTCTGGAAATGACTCTTCCTACTCCGGGTGACCTGAATTGCCTCTCCTCAGAAAATCCTGCCTACTGTATTCAGGCAAAATGTTGTTTATGAAACCACCACATTAAGAAAAGGCTGGTTAAAGAGACCCATCTGGAAAAACTTCTAGTCAAAAGATGTAGATAAAGGTCTGTTATACTGCCCTGACTCTGTATGTTCCCTTCTTCCTGATGTGATTTGTAGCTGCTGGTTTCCAACCCTCAGATGCTTCTGATTATTTAGCATCCAGACCCCAGTTATGAGAAGGATCGTTCAGTAGTAAAGATTGCTTTTTGGATTGTGATCCACACATTCCTGAGGTTCCACGGATTACTTCTAGGGAACTAACAAAATATGACTTAAAAAAAACCACAAAACCATATTGTTACACAGTAATCTGTGTGTCTGGAGTTTTTTTTCTCAAATGTTCTATGCCATCACTGGAAAAATTCATGTTGTCCACAACTGGGCACAAGAACACACACCCCACACCCCTCATAATGCAGTGGTATGCTGTAGTAGGATTGTAATAAATAAAAACTGATGACATTAAAGGATATAAACAATCTAGCCATATTATCATTTTTGACTGAACTTATGCTTCATCTTACACTAGCATGAAATCCACTAGTGAATTTAAACCCATGAAGCAGTAAAATTCATAGCTACATAAATATTGAACCTCCTCTGTAGAAGTTTACAGTTTGTTTTTAGAACTGAGTTTTCTGAATGTTTTACTGACCTAGTTGTTGAATGCAGAGACATGTTTATTGAGGTTATACATTTGTTAATAGTGCTTTGAAATGACATTTTGGCTTTCTCCCAAGCAAATGCTGTTTAGAGTGTCCAAAGGAAATTTGGAACCATATGATTTCTGCTGAGATTGTACTTTATTGGTTCTGTAAAGGATAGAAGAAGTTTCATTCATCTGCCTCTATAGCGAACTGAGAGCATCAAAACTAGAAAAGTTGTTGGAATTGACTCTTTTTCCAAAATGCCCTGAAATGCCCTCTGTGTGCTGTGTGAAAGCAGCAGGTGCTACAAAATGCTTTTCTGTACTATTGTCACACCACCAAACAGATTTGCCTTTCAAAGACGTGGCCCAAGGTGCACATCTGAGATGAGGCCTCGACACCAGAGGGAAGGTGACTTATGCTTGTTGCAGGATGTACTACTCCCTGTCCAGCGATACATTCAAGCAGAGGAAGAAGTCTCTAGCTGCAGCTAGTTGAAAAGGGGGAAAGCTGTGAGAAATCAGTGGTTCAACATGAATTGATTGCATTTTTCTTTGAGGTCATAAAAAGCCATGTGTTCTCTGTCACAGAGACAGAAAGGTCTTGAGGCACCGTGTTGGTCCTACCGTCCCCATACACTAGGAAGACAAAATAAAATCTGTTCATCTAGAGATCTAGCAAACTTGCTTTTACAGCTTGAAAATTACTGACACAGAAAATTAAGGGCTGTGGTCCACAAGATCTATCAGGCCTTGTGATCAGATCTTTGAACTATATCATTTCAAGAAATGAAAGACTGGAATGGAGGCGAGAAAGGTTGACAACAATAACACAGGGGAGAAAATTTGACATGCTGGAAACACGAGGTGAAAACCTGATTGCCTTCCATAGAACAAAGTTTTACTCCAGGAATCAATTAAATGCAATAAAGTTAATACTAGCAATTTCAATTGTTTTTTAAATATTAAAGTATCTGGATAATTTTACTGCTACTACTACTACTACTACTGCTACTACTACTACTACTACTACTACATCCCTATGACAGAATTTTAATTTTCTTGTGGGGAAAAAATCCTGAAAAAAATCTGACATTTTTCTCATTAGAATATTTCTAGTGAGTTTAAAAGTAATGAAATTATTTTTTATTACTTTGTTTTCTGTTAACATATAATATGATAAACAAGATGCTAACTCCACAGGGCATTGCCACCTAGTATGACTTTTATGCTGTTTGAAATCTGCCCATTAGGAGTACATTGAGACTATGGCCACTACATACACCTCTCTTGAGCCATCTCTTTACAAAGAGGAGCACTAGCGGATCTGGCTGGTGACTGAAGTCAGAGAGGTTACTTCACAGCACTGGTTTTTCAGTCTTTTTTTTTTTTTTTGCAAGATCAGGCTGCACACCAGTAAATTGCAAAGCTAAAATTGTAATAGAGATCGACTTCAGATGAGTCTGCTTCATTACGTACAAATTTCTCTTTATTGCGTGTTGAAAAAAGGCAGAGGCCAAGAAGGCAGGCTTTGCTGACTTGAAGAGGAACCAAGAGGAAAGCTGTTCAGTCTGGAAAAGATGTGTTATTTTAAGGCTCTCTGGGGAAAATATTGTTGTGAAGCTCTGTGGGAAAAGGCTGTTAATAGGAAAAGCAGAAAAAAGTTGGTGTTCCTTCTCTTTTACCTTGGAAGCCAGTAAAGCCCCAAATCAAGAAGCATAATCAAGATACTCTATTCATAATCAAGAACACTCTATTCACTCAAGAAAATTGGCCAGCTACTAGAAACATCACATAAGATTATTGGTTTCTTTTTCTGTTACCCAGGGGCTAGCCTTTGTTTTACAGTTACTTTTCCTCTGATTCGGGCTAAGAAAAGGTTCAAACTGCTCTTCATATGGTGGCCAGAGTGGAAAAGCAGTATCTTCACACTTGAACATGAGTTTTCTTGATTTCCAGCAGAACAACTCCAGGCTGTGACAAGTCCAGCTGAAGCAATCTTACCTCCAGTTTTCAGGGTGAAACCATATTACCAGTATAGTATTAGAGGAAAACTGGTATCGAATGATGCAACAAAAATAACAACAGCCTTCAAAACAGATGGGCGAAGAATGAGATCAAGTACTTCAGTGGTATGTCTTCAACTCTATAGCAATTTCTTCATATCTGCTTTAAAGCTTTATTTTATTCCTCTGTGTAAAGAATGTGTTTACTTTTCTGGAACTGATGAATAACTTCTTGGATCCAGCGTAAAATCAGACAACGGAAAGCTTTTGCTATTTGCTGAGTATGTAACATCTTCACATTTTAAACAGACACATACACATGCACACACGCACACATACAGCCACGTAGTGTCTTTTTCGTGGCTCTGTCTCTCTGCAGGTCAAAACTGCAGAGATGTGAAAGACTGTAGAATGTGTAATGCTACAGATAATCCTAAAACACTCATATTCATTTTATGAAGATACACCAGGGGGAAAAAAAATCATTACTACCTACTACTTATCAATCATTCTGCTATTTATAATGTTTTGGTAGAACAATCAGAATAAAAATATATAATATCAGATTCAATGGCACCATGAATGGAAGATGTGCATAACATGCAGGCTGAAATGTGTTTCCATAGAGCATTTGGTAAATAGTGATGCCTTACTGATATAACAGAAAATAGTAGAGTCGCTTATAATTTGCCCCACTCTCTCTTGCTGCACACTGATGGACTGTTTCTGCTGCATGCTGGTCGAAGACAAAAGGAGTATCTACAACATGCAGGGGAGAGCAGTGCCAAGCCAGCATCATTCCCACCTACTATATTCACCCCTTAATGTTATCAGGTGGGAGGAGCTTACAGCAAGGATCTGAGATGGTGAGCAGTTTAGCCCTTCTCCTGTTCAAACTGAGACCACTCTTCCAGCTTCACGTGGCAGACACTACAATGCCAGGTTGGGTGGGCCCTCATCACCACGCCTCATTCCAGTTCTGCATGAATTGCTCCTTTACTTCCTCAGGTACAGCTCTAGCCTATGGATTCCAACCACAAATAAGCACAATTACCCTGAGTGGGTGTCAAAGAAACTGCAGTCCATAGAATTCAAATTCAGTGGTCTACCAGGAATGTGTTTTCAAAAGCCAATTGGAATGAAACCTGACATTTTGTTGTGGTTTAACATCAGTCGACAACTGAATACCACACAGCAGCTCATTCACCCTCCCTTTTCCCAGGAGAATGGGGAAGAGAGTTGGAAGGAAAAGGAAAGCTCATGGATTGAGATAAAGACAGTTGACTTTTTGCCCTGGTTTCAGCTGGGGCAGAGCTCCTCACCTCCAATGGCCTGGAATTTAATTCCCAAACAACTACAGGATGCTGATGAAGTGATAGAATATTTGAAAAGAAAATGCCGTGGCTGTTCCAAAGAGACACAACTGTGCTGGGCACTGGCTCATATCTATCAAACACTGCTTGCCATTATGCAGCACCCTCAGGGAGAAGGGAGGGAAACCCAACCAACAGGCATTGCAGCCCCTTCAGCCCCAGCAACAGGAACTGCGGCTGACCCAATCTCCACAACACACACTGCAGGAGAACCAGAGAACCAACCCTTGCCGGTATCAGTTGCCCCTGCACACAAGAAGAAATCTTGGAAGTGAGTGGAGATGTAAGTTAGTAAATTAGTAAGGGATTATGAAAGACCAGGGCCATTAAGAGTAGAGGAGGAGGAAGAGGAAGAACTTATACATGAGATAGAAACCACCTGATCCCTATCTCTGAGTGAGCTGCAAGATATGCAAAAATATTTCAGCCATCGTCCAGGCAAGCACATTGTCACCTGGCTGCTCCAATGGTGGATAACAGTGCCAGTAGCCTGGAATTAGACACCAGGGTAGTCAAATAGCTGGGATCCTTTTCTAGGAAAAGAGGTTTTGATAGTGATTAGAAGAGGGGCACAAGTCCTCAGCCACTGGAGGCAACTCCTGTTGAGTATGAAGGAAAGGTATCCCTTCAAATAAGATGTTATATGTCATCCAGGCAAATGGATGACTCTGAAGAGAGGTATCCAGTATCTAAGCGAATTAGCCATGCTGGAAGAGATTTATAGTGACCTGAACAGTGAAGAGTTATCCAAGGATCCAGATAAAGTCCAGTGCACACAACCCATATGGCAGAAGTTTATACGGAGTGTACCTTTATCATCCCAAGCACAAATACAGGCTTGGCAGAGAATGGACTGAGAGTAGCCTGAGAAGAAGGACTTGGGGGTACTGGTGGATGAGAAGCTCAACATGAGCCAGCAGTGCTCACATCCTGGGCTGCATCAAAAGGAGCACAGTCAGCAGGTCAAGGGAGGTGATTCTCCCCCTCCACTCAGGAGACACCACCTGGAGTACTGCATCCAGATCTGGAGCCCCTAACATAAGAAAGGATGTGGACCCATTGGAGCGAGTCCAGAGGAGGGCCACAAAGATGATCAGAGGGCTGGAGCAGCTCTGCTATGAGGACAGGCTGAGAGAGTTGGGGCTGTTCAGCCTGGAGAAGAGAAGGCTCTGGGGAGACCTAATAGTGGTCTTCCAGTACCTAAAAGGGGCTTAGAAGGAAGAAAGGCCGGAAGAAACTCTTTAGCAGGACCTGTTGTGATACGATGAGGAGTCATGGTTTTAAACTAGAAGAAGGTAGATCTAGATGACATATAAGGAAGAAATTCTTTACAATGAGGGTGGTGGAACACTGGAACAGGTTGCCCAGTGAGGTGGTTGATACCCCATCCCTGGAAACATTCAAGGCCAGGTTGGACGGGGCTTTGAGCAACCTGATCTAGTTGGAGACGTCCCTGCTTCTTGCAGAGGGGTTGGACTAGATGACCTTTGAAGGTCCCTTCCAACCCTAACTATTCTATGATTCTATCATTATTTATATATATATATTCTATTATTATTATCTCTTCCTTTGGTGTCATAATTAACTGTCTTTATCTCAACTCATGAGTTTTTCTTTTCTTTCTGATTGTCCTCCCCATTCCCCCTGGGTAAATGAGCAGCTGTGTGGTATTTAGTTGCTGACTGAGGTTAAACCATGACGCATTTAGAAAACACTTGCCTTTATATAAAATATTGCCTGTTGTACATACACTGTTGTCAGAATACTGCTAGAGCTCCAGCAAACAAAATAATCCCTTCAATTATTCTTTTCCCCAGGAATATTTCCACAGTATAGAAGTAATTGTATGAGGTGTTTGTCAATCAAATTATGTAAACAAGCTCTTGGTGATGAGTTCACTTGGAAAACATCCAATTACCCATAAAACTCATGAGAAAAATCAAATTTGTAACTTGCCACAATTTATTTATAACATACATTTTGTCTCAGGAGAAGAACAGTGAGGAAATAATCTGCATAAATGCACAAGG
Organism: Tetrax tetrax; assembly: GCA_009806455.1. NCBI lineage: Eukaryota > Metazoa > Chordata > Aves > Otidiformes > Otididae > Tetrax > Tetrax tetrax. The sequence continues at coordinate 454,718 of WHYT01017313.1, forward strand.
GCACTTTTTCTTGTAAATTTCTGTGTTGGCTTTCATTCATCATAAATCTACAAGATGAAAGTAGCAGATATCATAAACAAGCTATCTAGCTATTTTACAAGCTTCTGTTCTAATAACCTTATATTATTTTGCCAGAATGGAAAGAATAGGAGGTGTTTGCCAGGACAGTACTGTATCTTTTGAAATATTATAAGCATATTGCTTCCTCAGTGTATACCTCGTGCATAACAAATATAATCAAGTCATGATCACTGGAACCAAGCTACAAAATTTTATAATTCTATGATCTAATCATAATCTGTCGGGATGAAAGATAAGACCTAATATTACTGAGCTGAATAAAATTATTTCCAAAACATAAGAAATTTAAAATAATCTTGTACAGTAGATAGCATTGGTTTTAAAATCTTCAGCGGAAAGGTCTATTTTTTTCCCCTAGATACTACACATTTAGAGCTTTCCAGGGTGACATAACGGATTTTATAAAACGGTAAAAACTACTCTTGAAAATATTCTTCTACTTCAGAATTGTTAGGTGTTACAAGCATAATAGCTATTACTATTTTTATATGGAGTATCACTGCCTCTTTTATGATGTTCATTATTTTCAGTAATACCAAATGAGCCTGAATTTAAGCACATAAATTAGTACTTCTACATTTTTACTACATGTATACATCACAGACTCTCACAGATTAATAAAAAAATCCTTTTTATGTTCAAAAGAGCAGAAAAAAAGGATAGTGAAATGAATATCAATAAGAAATCATAGAAAATCAATAGAGGAAATTAAAGGATAAAAAGGAAGCTCTTTAGCTGGCAGTACAGAAAACAAAACTAATTTAAGGTTTATTTAGGACAAAAGGAATCCTATCAATGTTATTTTGGGTACAAATTGATTAAAAAATCATAAAAGGCCCAAATTTTCAACAAATATTTCTACTCACTACCTGGGGAAAAAGCAAAATGAGATGCGCATTGTGTATTTCCCATTCAAAAAGTGATTACTAAACAGGTTACTAGACAAGCAAAAAGCTGCTGGATGACTGCACTCAGAGGGTTGTGGGATGCTGCCTGGAGCCAGTGACAAGTGGAGTACCACAGGGGTCTGTCCAGGGACCTGTCATGTCAAACATCTTTATCAGTGACCTGGACACCAAATTGGGGATACCAATAAACGTGCTCGAAGGCAGGGCTGCAGTTCAGACCTAGGCAGGCTGGAGGAGTGGGCAAACAGGAGTGTCAGGGGCAAGGAGAAATCAGAGTCCTGGATCCGGGCTGGAAGAACCTGATACCCCACTATATGATCCACTCCTGAACTTGAAGGTAGAACACCCCGACCTGGAGGAAAACGCTGCTTCCACAATCCAGAGCAACAAGAAATTCCCAGTCTTTTTGTAATTTACACCAGGGTGTGAAAAGCAGCAGCAGAGTAAAACCAGTATTTAGTTCTCCAGTGGAATTAACTCCTGTCACCTTTCCCCAGGTCAGCACACAGGCTGAAACTCTCCCTCTGTAACCCCATCCAGAGGCTGCCCCCATTCTCTCCAGTGGAGACCGGCCATCCAAGACTCAGCTCTCACGTGACACAGCAGAATAACCTGGGCTCGGACTGCTGGGAAAGAGCTGTGAAAAGTTTTGTAAAGAGACAGAAAAGACAGAAGTCTCACTCAGGGGTAGGATTGTTGAGACAGCATCATCAGTATCTCAGGAATATAAGAGAGAAAATAGCAACAGGGAAAGGCTTAAAGTCCTAATGGGGAAAAAAGCTGGGAGGCTAGTCAGACTGGTCTGTTCAGTTGAGAACTAGATATAAAATATCTGCTAAATTGCCAGCATCATCAGGGTTGATGCAGCTGGTGGCAGACAGCAGCTTGACGCACGGAGCACGTGTGGTGGTGTACAACCCTTCCCCCTCCTGACCGATGCCAGCCTCTCCGCGAAGATTGTTCATACCAGAGGTGGTGGGGACACTGATGTTTAGACTAACAGTTCATTAACTCCCAGATATCTCCTCTGTGTTAACCGATACGTTTTTGCTTTGTAGTTTAAAGGTGCATATGTCCTTCCTGCAGGCTACCTTTGTGGCTGGCTGAAGGTGTGTGAGTGAACCAACCTGAAGAAGAGCTGTAACACTGCAGTAGCACAGAAGTCACTTGGGTTAACCTTGGGGCACTGTGGAGTTGTGGTGACCTTCTGCTACTGCTCTCAGTTTCTGTTGCAAGAAGGGTTGCTTGTTGATGCTATTAGCCAGGCAGCAAGTTCAGATGAGAAATTGAGGGGTTGTGGCCAAGTCTTTTATTTTGCATGGGACAAGTGTATAAGGTAGTGAAAACCAAGGTGTTGTGCAACATACAATGGCTTGTAGAACAGTTAGCCTTGCTCAGCTTTGATGCCCCCATTAAGAAAAAAAATATTGATAAACTGGCAATTAGCTCTCAGAAGAGCCAAAACATTGCTAAAGTTGACTCTATACTGCAAGACTTCAAGGTTTCCTTCTATGTAGATTAGGAAGTGCAAATACATCTGTAACTGTCACAGTATTGTTCATGTAACTGGCAAAGCTAGAGCAGGATATAGCCAAAATTGTAACTATACAGCATAAAATTAAAAATAAGGGATACATCTGAGCAGTTCACAAAAGATTCCCATGGATCCTCTAATGCCAGAAATAATTTCAAATTATAATCAGTAGGTTTAAGGAAGATGTGCACAGCTTCAAATAATGATCTGGTCTTAGAGACTTCATTAAAAAAGTCTACCATTTTTTGCTCTAAATGTCCCTTCCTTTTCTTACATTTATTAATCTATGACTTGCTATCTCCTGATGAAATTCAGCTCCATGTCTCCACCCAGTGGGCTTTTCTTAACCAAGAACAAAAAAAAAGCCCCTGAAAAGCACTTACACACATGCAGTATCAGCGGAAGCATGGGTGTTGCAAATGATTTCTCTTCATCTTCTCTATGGAGTGGCTCAGCTGAAAGGTAGACAGGTATTTGATATTCTCTTCTGAAGCCAGCTAACCACAAATGTGAGATGTTTTAAAATGTTTTAAAATAATCTTCATAATATGTTTGCCGTTGCTATAGAAACATAGTCATTCGGAAATATCCAAAGCCAGTTGGCACTAGGGAAAACTTAAATTTCAGGGGAGGTTTTTTTTTTTTTAAATTTAAAAACCTGAAATTAGTTTCAAGTTTTAAAATAAATACAAAATAGATTACAACTGGATTTTGGTAATAAATAATTCTTTCCTTTGTGGTGCATATTTTCCACACTCAAACCAAGGAAAAGTATTTTGTACTCTTTTTCCAGTTGATATTATTTAGCTACTTGCAATGGCATCTCTGTTTTAAACTGTAAGAAATATCCTGGATATAGACTCTAAAATGCTTATGATAAAAGAAGTTCTGTAAGTGTGAACTTATCTGTTAAATCATGAGAGTTATTTCCTTACATATATACAGTGGTTTTGTAAAACAGCAGTTCATCTCAACCTGTATTCTGAATATTGTTCACATTAAGAAACACCTGGTTGTTACTAGTTCTGCCACTTGTCTGTGCCTTCCATCCCTTTCTCCTCTGTTGGGCCCTCAACTTCACTGCGGTGTGTCACTTTCCGTTAAAAAAAAAAGTAGGTTTATGAGGAAGTGCACTCTTAATATATCGAAGAAGAAAACACAGTTCAGGGAAACGCTTTTGTCCAAAGTTCGGAAGAAGAACAAGATCTCTTCCGCTATTCTGGTTAGATAAGTCAAAAATACAGATCTCTGATCCCCCATCACTTTAATGAAGGCCTCTTCCTTACATCAAATACCAAACCCACTTCAGAATCAATCTCATCTTTCACACACAATAGCCCTGCAACTGTTTGCAAAGAACTGTTTACGATTTATTAATGCTACCATGGAACTGAAACTAAAAGACAAGGAAATTAAAGGATAATGAAAAGCTTTTCAGCCTGTAATTAATCTGCAACTGTTAACAGATGCAAAAGTCTGCAGTCTTCAGTACAAATTAGATTTTGGTGGAGTAGAAATAATACCCCAAACACATTAGATAATAATTCAAACTGCAAGTCCTACGCTAATCATCTACTCTGATTTTTTTTCTATAGCACAGGTCAAAGTATCCTTTCTATATCAAGTTCATAATTTTAAGGAGACTACCCCTTTTTGAGAGACGCCTAATGCAAATTAACTGACAGAGATTCTTCTACCTGTTCCCACTTTGGGAGTATTTCATTGGTTTGTTTTGTGGGTTTTTTTTTACAGCTGCCTGAGGTCCAAGGTGGCTTAATTTCACACTTGCCAAATGACATTCTGAGGAAATAAACTATGACAGTCTTACCTACACATTATAGTTTCAGATTAAGCTCATTTCTGAT
>WHYT01017313.1:475212-539914 GCA_009806455.1 Tetrax tetrax
GGCGGTCCTCGGGGCACGGCGCCGGTGGCGTTCACCGGGCCATGACTGAGGGAGGTGTAAAGGCCCACAGAGATGTGGCGGCAGCGCAGCGGCCTCCCGTTGTGCGTGGGCTGCTGGGGCCACCTGTGAGCCTCGCAGCGGCTCCGCGCTTTCAGCCGCCTCCTGCCTCTCGGGTGACCTCTGCCTCTTTTCTCGCTCGTTACCCTCCTATCTGTGTTTCAAGTTATTTTCCTTGCTTTAATAAAACAGGAGAATTTCACCCCACTCTCTGAGCTGGTTTTTTTTTCCCCTATGTCTTCACCGTTTAGCTGCCTTCCTGCGGCCGTTCCCCTGTCGTTTTTCCGTTAGCTGGCCTTAGGCTAAAGCCGTTTCTGCTTTTTCATGGCTGTGTTTGCACCAGCAGCGCTTCTCTTTTCCAGGGTGACAGGGTGGATTTGGAACCGTCATGGTTCAGATGGAGGAGGGCCGGGGTGGGAGGAATTGGATTTGAGGAGGCTCTTAGTAGTGACACTTGTGGTGGTGGTCTCATTTTATAAATTTCATCCGGTTCGTTTAGAAATCAAATGAAACTCCTGACTGTCAGAGTCCTTTGCTCTGAGTTTTTGAAGAACAGAAGGAAAATTAACCAAAAAAGACCCCTCCACATGAGTGGAAAGATGTAACAGTTAAAAGTCTTCCAAATGCTGAAACTCTGGAAATGTGGAGGACAGCTGGAAAAGGCTTAAGCACCGCTTTTCCTGTGTATCTGTAATAATGAGTGCCTGGCAAAGGAAGACAGAAAGCAGTTTTATTTCTGACAAGACCTGTTTAAGAAGCACTTCATATTTTTAGTAATTTTCGAGTAACTCAAGAGGAGGCCAGCTATGAAGCTGTATTCCTGAATTTACTGCAGGCCAAGTAAAGGGAAACATACCGGTAATACATTTTCAGGCAGAGCACAGAAATGAAGATAAAGTATCTGAAAAGTACGGTATTTGAGGGGACTGAGCCCAAGCAAAGAGATCAGTTTCAAAACTAAGGTCAAATCTTTGACAAAGAACTCGGCCGAGAAAAACCTGCATCATGCCAAAGCTTATGGAGTGTAGATAGCTGTTGTGTCACGTTTGCTCCAAAATGCTATATGAAATGGCAGGTGAGACAGGAGAGCACGCTGAAGGAGATGGAAGGGTCCACAGGAAGTAGCATGTGGAGCTGTGGGCTTTTTGGCATAGAAGACAAGCTAAGATAATGATTTGGATTTGGAAAGAGATTGAAGAAGTGTGAGTTGCTACATCACTTGTAACATTTCTCTCTTGGATTTACAGACCTTCAAAATATTAACTGTAAGACTCATTTTTAAAGGGTTGAAGTATCTGGGAAAAAAACCCGCCGAATTTATTTGTGCATGAAAAAGACACTGGATTATGAATTAACTTTGAGAGCCAGATGGAAACAAGACAGCGGAGTGTTGGGAAGCAGTGAGGAAAAACTAATGTTTTTGACAGGTAGTGTCAGAGTCAGAACTGATTCAGGGCAAATGTAAATAGAGGCTGGAACAAAGCTAATTATTAGATGAACTCATAAAAAAAAAAAAAACAAACAAAAAACACTAGAGGAAAATTACCCGAATCCTAACTGCTTGTATGAGAAAGCCCATTAAATTACTCAGACACTGAAGTGGTGGCCTGTAGAGTAGAAAGAGAATCAGGAAGGCAGGGTATTGTTTTGTAGACTTCAAAATTGGAAAATCATTTAGTGATCTCTAGTCAAAATGTCTTATAGAATCTGATACAGAAATTACTGAAATGAAAGACACAATTCATGGCTAAAACGAAGCACATGTTTTAGAAGAGTATGAAGCCTTTGTACTGTGGCTAAATGATAACATTTCTTCTTAGGTTTCTGCAGAGATTAATTCTCCTCATTAAAACAAGACAATTGCTCTTTTTTTTCTAGCCTCAAAATTATAGTATTCTATTTAACATTTGAAAGGTTTTGAGACACTCTCAAAATTTCTTCAGTATTGTGACAAAACTGGAGGCACTGTATTGGAACGGGCATGTGCTTGCTGATTTGGTGGTTCATGCCTGACTCATTTTACTGCATGGTATCTGTCCATCCAGTCATATGATGAAAATACATCGTAGTAGAATATGAGTTTCCCACTGAAGATACCTGCAAACATCTACCCAAAGTGAAAAATGATTGCACTGTTAGCCTGTATTAAAATTAGGATTGAGAAACATAATATCATATCTTATTTGAGTGCATTATTGCAACTTAATAATATTGGAGATCAGAAATCAACCATTAGAGATCTTGAAACCCCACATAAACAGAAAGGACTCTTCCTAATGTTCCCTCTAAAATATTAACTGTTTGTGTGGTTGTTCTTCAAAATAATCAGATTTTCTATTGTTAGTTGTTTACCTTGAAATGGGTACTAAGAGGTTCTCATAACATGCTATCATTCATAGAACTGCCTTTTTTTGGAATGTGGCTATGAGAATAGATTTATTTTTCATGCTCAAATGACAGTGTGGTCATGCGCCCTAAATATCTTACTCAAAATACATGTAAAATAACATTTTGATTTCACATAATAGAACCTTTGCTTCTTCAGAGTTTGAAAAGTTTTAAATTTATACATTCACAAATCCCCAAACCATTATGAAAAGTTTTCTACAATCTGTTTAATGGAGATCTCACGTTAAATTATAGGGAAACGTAAGCTACATTTGACAGAATTGATCTGAAAATGTGAAGTTGTCAGTTCATACTCACATGGCTCTGCAAACGAAAAAGTAATGTTATTGCAGATTGGCACAAAACTCTTATTTTGCACAATATTTTATGTTACTATAATATTTTATGTTACTATAGGGATTTTGGCAAATACGTATGCTGAGTTGTAGTTTTATAAGGTGGCAAGCAAGAAATTACAATTAAGTTGTACAGCATTATATGCAAGAAGATAAGCATGTTACAGAACATTATATGTTCTGTAAACCAGTTTCAAAGAATATTTTCAGATACTCATCAGATGATACTTCATTATAATGTTCATATGAAGGGTGGAGCCCTTGTTTTCAGTTGTACCCTACAGAAACGTTTCACATCCATTTTTAAATATAGAAAACTTTTATATTTGTATACATCAAAAAGCTGACATTTGCCATATTACGTCTTGTTTATCACGTCATTGCTGTAAATTGGAGACAGGCACAGAAAAATCTGTATGTAAGTATTTTCATATTTTACTGTGAAGACATACTAGATTTCATCTTGTGAGGAACCAAAGTAGAAACAGTTTGACAAAACTAACATTTTTAATATTCATAAATAATACATAGTCTTTCAGCTGCCATTCCATAGTTTGAAGTCGTGCTTCAGATATGTTAGTATAGTTGTTTGGTTTTTTTTTCCTTTTAGGTGGCAAACTGGGACAGCAATTTAACTTTGGAAGGAGTGTTATTATAGACAATATGCTAGTGATCTTGTATGAGATCCTACTAGTTCTGTTCATGTTCTTCCATCAGACAACTGAATTCAAGGAAATTATAGAACATGGGTATTACTGCATTTAATTTCCGTTAAGTGAGATTTGTAAGGAGAGTTAATATATTTTATTATATCGGGTGCTGAAAAAGTGAAAGCAGGCATGCTTTGAGTTTACAAGCTTTTCAAGAGTTCTGACAAAGAGGCAGAAAACTCTGAATTTCAATAACCAGTCTTTAACCTAGGCAAGTTAGGAAGTTTCAGGGTAAGTTGTATTGGGCAATGTACTGGGATCAGCAGGAAGGAAGGTGAAAGGAAGATTGGGATGCTAAACATCGAGAACTCAGCAGATATATTCTTTTACACCATAAAACCAGTTTACTGCGTACACAATTTTAATACCCAGTAGAGTTCTGAATATTAGTTTTTAGGTTTTGATACTCCTGTTACTATGGGGAGGGTCAGATTATGTGAGCTGTAGAGATGTGTTTTATATAATAAAATATATAATGGCAGGATTTGGTTTCACTTGTTATTTGTTAATCTGCAGAACATTTGCTTATGCTGTTGATCTTGGTGAGCTATTTGAAAGTTAGATGGGTGAAATTAGGATAGATTTCTTCAAGGAGCTTAGCTTCAGGTATAGTTTTAATGATTTTCTGTATCGATGTCAGGGGAGTGTGGTGTACGATGGTTATGTGCATGGGTGATGATAGTTTTCAGATGTTTCTCATGCATTTCACATATGTTAAAGAAATATTTTGTAACTGGGTGACATTCCAATGTATTTTCAAATCTCATTCATTTCATATAATGTTATATCATGAAGAAAGTAAGTGGATTCTGGGGGAAAAGTTTTTGCTTGACTGCTTTTTGTTTTGTTTTGTGTGCCAGTTGTTAAAATAATTGTATGTTTCAGTGTTATGTTCTCCAGTTTTCTAAAATGAAAAAAAAAACCCTCAAACCGTAATGGTCATTGAGGAAATAAAATACAGAGATAAAGAACAATGTAAATGTATATTAGAATGGGCCAGACTTTTCTCCAGTGTGTTCCACTGAATACTATACTTATTCAAAGAGGTAATAATATGTATACAACAAAGTGGAACACTGACTTCTCATCAAGAAAATTAGGTTTCTTCTTCAGCTGGCAAAACTACTGATCGGCTGACTGGTCAAAGTATCCCTTGGTGCCTTTTGACTTACTATCTAGTGTCTATCACTTTCTCAATAATTATTGGCATATAATTGCTTGTTGAGTCTCTTAATCCTTATTCTTTTCCTTGGCAGATTAGTGATTTCTTCTCACTGTATCAGACCTGAAGATTTTTGTGCATTTTTACTGATTCAAACTACATTAATTTTGTGAATGTCTATAAATTTTCTGGAACACTCTTCATTGCCAGAAAATCTAAAAGAAGTTAAATGAGTGAACCTCCCTTAAAAATAAACTGAAATTTTCTTCTTCAGCAGTAACTCAAACTGTGACAGTTTATTGTAAGAACTCCTTGCATAACATTTATCCAGCAGAAAGCAAAAATACTCTTTGTGTGTAGATATTCACACAAATATTGTCTTGAAACTTTGGGGGTTAAAAAAAAAAGGCAATTATGTACATTGTCCAAAAGTTATTATCTTAACCCAATTTTATTAGTCTCTTCCATTATTTGCTTGATTTGAAGGTATTGTCAGAAAGGATTATTTTTTTTTCAGTCATTTCAAAATGTATGTCTCTAATTTATTGTCTTCCTGTAACATATCTTACAGAGACATTGGAAAGCAAAATTGCCCCTTCTCCCTAAAAGCTTTTCAGTCTTTATTCTGGTTTAGTGTTTCTCTTCATTTCTATTCTCTAGTATCATGTTACGCCCTTATCCTTCATGAAGACTGACTAACTGAAAGGTAGTGGATGTTTGGAAGTTCAAATTGGGAAGTCATTTCTAGAGAAAGGTGTTTTTCTTTTCTGATTTTGTAGTAGTGAGGAGTAAGAAGTGCCATGCAGACACTGAAATAATATTAATTCTGGTTTTAGCTTAAGCAATATTTATTCTTTCTTAGGGCCAAAGTTGGTTTGCTGGACGCATGCCTTGGTAGTGTAACGCATTAACGTGTCAACGCTGTTGGGATAGTTTCCAATAAATTGTATTATATGCATGACTAGTAATTGTGGTCATGCAAGACAATTAAGAGCATTAGAGGTGAGGTCAATAAAAACAGCTGTTTCCATTGTCATGAAGGTGTGTAGGCCAGATTCAGGAAAGCTACCGTGCTAGGTATGTACTTGCTCAGTATCTATGCGTGAGACAAAAGACAAACTAGGAGACATTTTCATAATCTTTGTAGCAGTTTGTTCGCTAGACTTGTTGGCTTTTATATATTTTAAAAGAATTAAAAGTATTTAGAAATGTAAAAATTATTAGCAAAACGATATAGAAATAGTTTTAGCTAAAATACAGAGGAATTAGAAAATATGTAACTGTCAGAATTAGTAATTGATTCATAGCAATATGTTTCACTTAAAAATAAATGTACATTTTTGAAAAGGAAATATTTTGTAAGGAACTAAGTAATAGCAAACTGAAACATTTCATTCTGAGTCAAACAAAATATACATTGGAGTCCAACTTTGGCTCACACTTGATTGGTAATAAAAATTAATTTAATTCTCCCAGTAGATTCACCAGCTACAAAGTAGCTAGGAAAATATGTTAATATAGTGATTGTAAATCAAAACATTTCGTATATTGAACAGCTGGATTTCTTAAAAAATCTAGTAGTGTATATTGTCAGATAGGGGTGACTAGGAAATCTGTAATGAGCAAGTTTATAAACAGAAGAGAAGTGATAATATTGACTGAATTCTCTTGTCAATTATACTAAAGTAGCTCTGCTAAAGTATGGGATTTTTCCACATTTACACTAGTTCAGCTACGAGTAAAATTTGATCTTGGTTCTGAAGGGGGAATGCAGGAAAGAATGAGTTTTCCCACTTCTGAAAGCAGAACAAATGGTTACTTCTGTCTGATCCTCCGTATTTATTGTTTGTAGTTCTCTATCAGCATTATTACTGAGATGTTAAGCACTATTACAGGGATGTTAATAATTCTGTTTACAGAAATTTTTATTTTTTTTTTCTGTACAGATGATGACATGTTTTCCAATGTGTTTTGTGAAAACTCTAAGAAGCTTATCAATGTACATTTGTTTGCCTTGGCTGCTAAGTATTATTCTTTGTCCAACCTTGGAGTGTGTACCCCATTAGAAGACATACTTGAAGCACTGCAAGGAGGCAGTCAAGAAACAACAGGTATATTTGCATTTGTATTTAAATTTTGACTTATTCACTATAGGACCTGCCGAGTTTTGCTTCTGAAGGGCAGTTTGGTTGGTTTTTTTCCTACATACTTCTCACTTCAATTTTCATTTGTTTCTTCATTGCCTTTGTTTAGAAAATGGGTTCTTTTGCTAAAATTCGGGCAGAGGACTCACAGCATTCAGTACCTATAGACCCTTCTTGAGATTCAGTTTTAAAGAGGATGAGATAGGCCAGCAGACACATCATTATCTGAGATATTTGTTAATTGCCTTTGCTTTCCTTCTCCTTTAGCAGTAGGAATTGTGGTTGCTATTTTTTTTTTAAAGTCTCTTGCCTAAAATCTGGCAAGTGTAGGTTTTTTTGTTGCAACTTTTGTTTAATATTAAATATGTACTTTGGCATTTAGCTCAGTATGGCCCAATAAGTGTTTGATGTCTCAAAGAAAAAGATTTTGTTCATTCTGTGTTTTTTGGCCCAATACCAAATAGATGTCATAAACCTAAAAACACTCTCAAGTTGGCATCAAGTTTGACACTGGAAGTCTTTCCTCTGATTATATTTTTTTGTACTAGATGATAAATTGGCATTTATACTTACTTGGACTGCCATCATTTTCACAGAAAATGTGTTCTTCGTGGAGTCCTCAATCATTATAGATTTGTCACTGTCTTTCAGATTTCTCGTTAGTTTTTCAGAGACAGACTGAGCAGCTCTCTGCCTTTGCTTTCTGCTGTGTTTTATCTCTAGAAAATGTTAAAACGCCGACGTTTCTTATCCTAAGTGATAGCACTATTATGTATTTTGGGCTCTCTCCCATCTTCTACAGCAATCTTCTCTTTCCAATTTTGACATTTTCCATGGTTGGCTCCCCAGTTTTTAATTTCTTCAGAATTACTAAAATGCCATAGCTAAGATAGTCTTAATAGTTTATTGTACATTGGTCTTACTTTCTGGCTTCTTTCTTTCTGCTCTTCATTCATCTGAAGCCCTTTTTTCTTGTTTGACAACTTTATACTGCTTTTTGTCTGCTTGCTTTTTAGCTCTTTTCATTTTTGTTATGTTCTTGTTCCCTGTGTTCTACTTAATTTTCTGTAATTCTGTAGTTCTACCTTGTTATACTCGTACTTGAGTTCATACCTGGATTAGCTTTCTTAGAAAACTACAAGGATTCTTTCATCTTCTTGTTATGCAGAATGGGCATCCGGATAAGGCAATTGCTGAATATTTTATTCTGTGTCTTGCAGGAGTGCACTCAGTTGGGTAACTGGGGCCTGGGTTTGTGATACAGTAATTCAAAGTTTTACTTCATAGAAAAAATAAAGCATGTTCCAAATGTATACAATGGTATTATAATTCAAAACCTTTGTGTTGGATTGGCAGCAAGTATCAGTTAAATTAACTTAATTGAAGTTCCTGGTAATCATTTGGCAGAAGCAAAACACCAAATTATGGATTCATAACGTGCAAGTTGCCAAATAAAAGTTGTGATCTTTTAACTTTAAGCTATTTCAGATATTTTGGACTTAATTCTACATTTCAGAAAATACATTCATTTCCTGACATAGTAAAGCTTACAAGTCAAGAGAAGTGTAAGTCTGAGAAAACTGGCAACTTTAGATGGCCTTGCTTATATTCTCAAAAGTATGCATCAGGATAATTCCATTTATGTTTCAGATGTTTTTAATACATTTTCTTGTTCAAGACAAACATGCTTATGAGCCTATTCCCACAGTTTGCATAGTTGCACAGTTCTCTTACTTCTTCACCATCTTAATGTACACATATTGCCACCCTTCCTTGGAGTAACTGGTAAGCACGAACATTTTAAGCGTATTGTGGACATAGCTAACAGAATGGAGTTCTGAGTCTAAAGGGCTTTCTCCATTCCTTGAAGGTCATTGTGGTCCTTACTGCACCATCAGGTTGCTTGCGCTGAACACGTGAGGTCCAGAAGAGCCAGGCCCAAGGGGAAGAAGCCAACAGAGAGAGTTTCTCTTATTACTTTTTGTAATATAAGAACTGAGAGTTGATAGAGTATTGGATTAAAAGTACTCTCTACCTTGGCAATGTGTTTATGGCAAAGGTAATAGTCATACAGTGACTGTTTAAATTCCATGTACTGGAATATCACCCTGCCTACATGTTTTTTTTTAGTATATGATTATCCCAATCCCTCATTTTGTCTTATGGAATTAAGTCATAGTAGTGTAACTTCTGTATAGGTGGTGGTGTCTTTTGTGGACTATGAATTTCTTTTTTTTTTATCTGGTGTATCTGAATTTTCACAGGTAGCTGGGGAATAAAACCCCTACACCCTGCCTTAGGAGATCTTAGGAAGATCTGCGTTGGCCCTGTATAAAAGACCATCTCTCCTCAATCTGTTCAGCTTTGCAACTGAAGATGTGGTTGTAAATGGCATTATAGAGTTTAAGCAGCTTTTCAAATGGAAAAAAGCTACTTGTGCTAGGGGTTCACAATGGAAATAAGCAACATTTCAGTACCAAATAAATCTTGTAACGTTAAGCTTTCTGTTACTCTGTTATATCCAGAGTATTTCTGTGAAGTATTCGAACCCCACTTTTTTTTTCATCACGAAAACAACTGGATCTCTAAATTTCTTATGGTTTTTGAAATTAGTATTTGTTCTGCTTGCATCAGTTGTACACGTAATAAGGAAATCTACATGTATAATTATTTGTTCCAAGAAAGTAATTTTGTGATAGTAGACTGCATTTACACAGTTTTAAATTAGTATACATTTTTTTTTTTCAAATTTGCAGTTGTCTTGGCAATATAAAAGTCTTCAAGTACAGTTTTTCTATTAGATTGTAATATGTCTGCTTGTTTTTCAAAATAATGTAGAAAAATCTATCAGCATTTTGCAGAAAATACGGCAACAATAAAATTCATAAAAAATCCATAGTTTTCTGCCAACAGTATCATTGAGCTGAAATATGAGCAGAGTGTTCATTCTGCAAAAAGTAGGAAAATAGGTCTAAAAATGGTTAAGGAACTTTAGTAGCTAAACTGATAAATACTTTATGTATGTATGTATGTATAAACAAACTATGATTTTTTTTTTCACCTGAAACCTCGTATTTTGTAAGTTGGGTCTGGATGTCTGGATTTTTTCCATGTTTGAAATATTAATTTGGCTTAAGTACTCTCTGAAATGGTACTTCAGACAGCATTATCCAATTCAGTCTTTTGAGTTCATACTATAGCAAAGAGTTAAAGGTGCAATATGTGGTGATAGTTCAAAGTGACAGTGCTGCTCTGGAGAACAAACAACCTTTATTTCTGTCAAGAAGTTGAATGTCTGCTTCTTCCTTTTCTCCTTCTGCTTCTTCTTCTGATGAGTCTATCCAGGCACAAACATGTTCAAGTATAAACAAAAAAGAGACATTTTTATTTTTATTTTTTATGTCTTTTTTCCTTTTATTTGAAGTGCTTACAAATTCAGAGTTTTTTAGGACACCATGCAGATCTGAACAGTTTTAAAGTTACGGAGAATCTATAGTGAAATGATAAACACTTGTTTCTGCTATTTGTTTTGTTTAAAAGTATTTTAGTCTATTTTTTCTTTTGTCAGTTCTTAGAGTCTATATTAGATTCTAAGTATTGTCATAACAGTTTATTATAAAAAAACAGATGTTTAAGAAATACGGAGATCCTGTGGGTTTTGGGAAAAATAGAGAAAACATTAGGTTTCTCATGAGTTCAGTTCAATTCCCCACACTCTTTTAAAGAAGTAACCCTCTTGGCTCCGTTCCCAGCATGATCTGATCAAGGAATGAGCATAGTTTTTGTCTAATGATCAGTTTCTGGACATACTGTGCAAAAAGTAGAGAATAGGAAAGTATATTAATCTGCCTAGTCATGTAAAAATGTCCTGTTTTCTAGGAGCGTGCTCCTCAGTAATGGTCTAGTTTCTTCTACCCTCACTCAGACTTACAAAAATTCCCATTAATTTAACTAGAGCTAAGTGTCCTGTAGTGTTGGTGGCGTTGGAGAAATGTGTGGGTTTCTCCCCACGGCGCTACTCCTTTGATTGGGGGATGTAGAGATTAGCAAGTGGGTGCTTGGTATTCTCCACAGGCAGTAAATCTGTGGTAGGGGTTGGCTCCATCTCCTTCACGCATTCTCCAGCCACACTGAAATAAGTGATTTTGTACCATGAAGATGTAGCAGTTCTATAATCCATTCATAGGGTAAATAAAGAAAATAAAAGTGCATCTTCCTTTGAATTTCCCCAGCATCGGTCATAACTTTTATTTGAGGTATCTCCCACCTGGTACTGTGAGCAAATCTGCAGAATTAACAAGCGATGCTATGTGCTTATTAATTGTCCCTGCCCTTGTATTTCATATATCTGAAGAAAAATGTGATAAATGACACAAAAATGAATATTTTTTAATGAACAGGAAGAAATAGTACAGTTTTATAGTAGTAGTTATTGTCTTAATATCTGTTCAGGTATTAGATATGCTGTGTCTTAAAAAAATTTACACTAGTGGTATTAAGTTTTACAGTGTGTTGGATTTTACTAATTCATCTGTAATTCAGAAGATTAGTCTTGTAATTGTTTAGTGAGGTTTGAATTTAAAATTACTACTCTTAAAATATAAAAATACTAGAGCGTATTTTTAAGCTGGTATTTTTTCTGATTGATAATAAGTTTTTATTATTATGGATTGTATTAATGTGTATTTATTTTCTCAATCTGATACAGGTGTCAAAACTGATGAGTTTATGAATAATAAGAAATCCCATGAGGTGCAGGTGATGTCAAAGCTGGTAGACAGAATAGCAAATTATTGTGGTATAAAGCAGGTAAGAAAGCATTTCTTACTGTATGTTACTGTATGCCTTCCAAATTATACTCCTTATTGCATTCAAATACCCCATTTTGATATTCTGTCACTGCTGTTCTTATTTTTCCTGTAAATAAGTGTAGCTAAAGAAGAGCCCGTAGGGCCAAGCTGAGGGATGCTTTTGTTTATATAATGTATCATTCTCAAGAAACTGCCGTTCAGTGAGTCATGAAATGATTATGACTCATGACAAATTTTAAGAAATTATAATCCATGTGTTGAACAGTTAAAAATTATACTGTTTTTTGCTATGGATGGGCACTGCCTTGTTTATTGAAATTCTATTGCTGGCAATTTACCAATTATATTGCTGGCAAAACTTCATTCTTCTCCTTCTGTCAGGCACACACGAGTACCCCAATAGAGACCAAAGCAGGAAATCTGAGAAATTTTGCAAGCTTATCTCCTTACTCTGGTACAAGGGTTTTAGATCGGTCCCAATTTTTTATCTTTTATCTTTCTTTAACATGGATTGAGATTTTCAATTAGGAGTTTAGCTAGGACATTTTTAGTTTGAAGAGAGACCAGATGAAGCAAAGATTTATGTAGCAGAGTGTGCATGAGGTAGATTTCTTAGAACACATACAAGATCTGGGCACCCAGCTCCATGATCACCAGTGATTCATCTGTGAATCGTCCATTTCATACGTCAGATGGCACGTTCATCCTTGGATGGTGGAGAACCACAGGATTAATTTCTCAAAACGTGATTGTAACTTACCCTTTTCTTTTACATGTAATTATGATTGCAAAATGCATGAAGTCACTGTTGCATTAAAACCTTGTAGATGTTTACTTCTGTATCTGTTGACGAAACACAAACATCACAAAACTTGACTTTTTGCAGTGTATTTCACATTATGTTAAACAAAAGTAACACAAATGCCATTTCCTCGGTTGTATACATGTACATTGTACTTTTTCTGTAAGCTTTTTCAGCGTTAAACTTTCTGTTAGATTCCCCATCTTAGACCTTTGTTGCAGTAAGACAACATTTTTAAGCAGCTGATTTAACTGAGTTGGTTTAATCATTTTAATCTCTGTAATGCTAGTAACTGGCTAATGTAGCTTCGTGCTCACTTTAAACTGTAGATGACTGGTGGATCTGGACGCTGCCTTTGATTGCTTTCAACATCTAAGCTGCACTTGCTTTCTATGCAAAGGGCTGTAAGTGTAAATTGAGACTAATTTCCTCCAACCTGATATTAATTCCCACAAAAATTTGTGGAGAGCAAACTATATTTGTTTAAAACCAAAGATTAACAAAGTATCACATTTTGTTCTGAACCTATGTTCAGAAGGCTCCCTCTGAGCCTTTGGGTTTTTTCCCAGGAAAGTATATCTGAGTGTAGTTTAAAATTAATATGTCAGATGTGGGTAAGGGGCAGAGAGACAGCTGCAGCTGGGCAGCCCAAGTCTGTATGACTGTGATCTCTGGTGTATCTTGTCTGCCATATTGTGCCTGGCCTTTCTAATGGGAGAGTGCTAGTTGGCCTGCTTCATACCTGTGCCAGAGGGTTGCTAAAAATTAATGGTGTCAGCAGTCATGTGCCAGGGATGGAGTACATGGCCGTGCTCTGTTCAGTCAGCGGAGATGTAACTGCAGCTTCTCGAGTTGCTGCTGCTGCCACCATAGACCCCAAAGACCCATAGACCAAAGAGCACACCCCAAAACTTGGATTCAGCTCTGAGTTACTGAAGCTGAACTTTGATGTGGAAGTTATTTGGCTCAGACTGAGTTTAATTTAGGTGATGTAAATAAGGCAGTACTCTTGATGGGTTTGGGTCAGGCTTGTGGCATCCTTGGAAAGAGATTAAAACTCTGAATCTTGACCATCTGTTTCGTGAGGAACAACTGATGAAGGCAAAGTTTTAAGCGGCTTTCTTACAACTGGGATTACCAGGTAAACAGAGGACTGCAATTAGGACCAAATATCACTGGATGAGACAGTCAATTTGTGAGTGTCTGCGATTGGTTACAGCAATGGAAGGGGGTGTCTCCAGCAGCTCTTTGGAGAGCCAGTCGTGGTGAGAAGTGTGGGTGCCCTCAACAGCCATAAAGTGAATGCACTCTGCAAAGGACAGAAACACAATAGCAGCAGAATTGTAAAATAATTTCTTCTATCATTAGCATGTTTTTTGCCTTGCTTAGCTTTTGCTTCAGGCAATATTAGTTGTTCAGGTGTTGAAGACTTTCACATACTGAAAAGGCTGTAGGAGAGTGTAGTTTGCTTATAATGCAATACTAAATGTTCTCTGCGTTTGCTGGAAGGTGGTGTTTCATATAGCATTTTCATTTAGATTTTAAATAGTTCCTGTGAGATTTAGGAATGAAAGTAAAGGGCAACCCATATTCAGAGAGTAAAAAAAGTAAAGCTACCTTAATGACCTCACCTAAGTCTCGATGTAGCTGGTTACTAATAAAATTTCAAACCAATTGTTATTAATTACCTGTCAATATGCTGCAATTTCACCAAGTGATTATGCACTTTTATCAGATGCCTTGGAATATCTTTAGACAAGGGATTATTTTCTGTTTATTTTTTGAAGAAAATGTAACATTTAATGAAAAATATTATTGCAGTATATCACTGAATATGAAATGCTGACTGTTCTTTATTAACTTTTTCCCATTTTAGTCATACACTTTAACAGAATTTATTTGTGCAAAGTTACAAATCCCTAATATATGAAAAGAGCTTTCTAGTTACATTAAAAAAAAAAAGAAAAGCCTCTTTCTCAGTTATTAAAAAAGCAACTCCTTTTGTTTTGGTTACCTTTCAAGTTAAAAAAATATAGGAATTGTAAAGTTTTAGGAGAGTTTTTTCCTTATTGATTTTTTTTCTATCCTTCTTGCAAAACAAAATATATGCAACATTTAATTAAAAAATCTAGAGCTATGAAAACACAACACATGTTTTACAACAACACGTGTCCTCAGGGTGTTTCTTTCAGATGTTACAGATCACTGACAGCTTGAAAAATGCCCTCCATTTCATCTCAATACCTATGATGTATAATGGGTGGTAGAAGATATTTTTCTCTTGTGGTATTTTATAATGTAGTATAATAAATAGTAAAATAAGAATAAAAGCAAAAATGTCATTACTACTGTAATCACTTCTAGGTTGATTATTTGAATTAAAACATTAAAGCAAACTAACTAAAGGGTTTTTTTTTTTTCAGTTTACTGCATCTTTTAAGCATTGCTCCTATTGTACAAGTGGAACTTTATTTTATAAATAAGTTCTTGATTAAACTCTGAAAAAGAAGCCAGTGATGATTCCTCTTTGCTTGAATGCACATTTTTTTCTTTAATGTATTTGTGAAAGTTTACCTTGGAAATTGCAGTATGTGCAGCAAGACTTGCAATGTGTAATATAAGTGTGATAGAATTCTGCATTCAGCATCCATTAAATTTGTGGTTTGGTACTGGGAAATGTTGGAATCCTTCTGGAAATGGTGCTCTTGATTGTGCTGTGCCAGAAACTGCATTTAAACATAGTACCCAACTCACTATGGACAAGACCTTTGGAGTTCATTATATCATGGAAATTTCATTTTAAAAGTTCACCCTTGGCACATCTGCAAGGGATTGCTGATTACCTTTCCTTATGTAATCAAGGGACGGTAAAGCAGGGATTAATTTAATTCAGTCTATTTGTTCAGCTTGCTTATTTTTAGTCAAATTTTCCTTTCGTTTTAAAAGTATTCTCCCAGTGCTAATTTCACAATATATTACCGTTTTCTTTTTACTTGGAAACACCTAAAAAAACCTTACCCGAGCAGCAGTTTGTCTTTGCAGCCACTAGAGGTCACCCGTAGGAATTCACCAGCTGACTGTGTCCAAATGCTGCCTTTCACAGAAAAAATTAAAAACCTTATTGAAGTGGAGGTGTGCCTATTCTGCATAATAGTAATATCTGTTACATAAAATGGAGGGTAAAATTATGCCTTGGGCACTTTTATTTCCTTCACTTTTAAATAATCTAGAAGAATATTGCTGATATATGTGACAAATGGCATTTTCAAAAAGTATGCTTAGATTATGTAAATTCCGTTTCACTAAATCCACTCCTGTACTGATTTCATTCAAGAAATGTGAGGATTATAGTGTACCTAGATGGCAAATATGCAGCAATATAGAATCACAGACTCACAGAATAGTTTGTGTTGGAAGGGACCTTTAAAGGCCATCTAGTCCAACCCCCCTGCAAGGAGCAGGGACATCTCCAACCAGATCAGGTTGCTCAGAGCCTCATCCAACCTGACCTTGAATGTTTCCAGGAATGGGGCTCT
This sequence comes from Tetrax tetrax, assembly GCA_009806455.1. Classification (NCBI taxonomy): domain Eukaryota; kingdom Metazoa; phylum Chordata; class Aves; order Otidiformes; family Otididae; genus Tetrax; species Tetrax tetrax. Next base: position 491,179 of record WHYT01017313.1, read on the forward strand.
AAAATGTTTATTAAATAATTACAAAATATATTATTTGTGTCTAAAATCTATTTATTGCAATTTAAAACACACATGATATCAAGCTATAATAATGTACTTAAAGTCTCAGGTTACCCTTGTTTCTGCCACTACTCTGTATAGTTTTTCCTTTCTGTCTGATATCAGTCACTGAAGTAGCACGTGCTATGAGCTAAGAGATAAATTAAACTGTTAGTTAACTATCCCCTCTAGTCATTCCTTCCTCCAGAACAGGCAGTGGAAAGCACATGTGACATAGAAGCCCCTTTGTTTTATTACAAAAGCATGCGCATGTTAATCAAAGCTGTATGGGTGACTTGCGCAGAATGGGAAACTGGTAGAAATAAGCATTCTGACATAAAAGGGGGTATTAACATCATCTGTCTTTAGGTCACATCTGAAGTGATTAAGCTGGGCACCAAATCTGAAGGTGCTTATTTCTGTACACCTGGTGGTAGACTCTTCAGTATGGGAGTGAGGTGCCTAAAGCTAAATCCTGTGAACACTTGCTTTGCTAACTCTATATCCTGGCCAAGTTTAGCAAGGGCAGGTAGTGCTGTTGGTGGTTTATGGTTATTTTCATTAGCAGAAGGGAGTTCTATGTCAAAAAACACACTGAAAGTCTTTCCCAGAAGAGTCAAGACATATGTATTGTGTAAGTGTTGCAATGTCTGTTTTCTGGAGCAAACCAGTTAAGACTTAATTCTGTATTTTAAAGCTAGAAGGTGGATCAAGAAAGTATATTTAGGAGGGATAACTGATACAGTAATTAAGAAATCCATGCTTAAATTTTTAGGGAATTATCTTGCATTTGATTGAAGTGTGTTTTGTTGTTTATTAATATAGTGATTTTTTTTCTTTCCCTCGTTATCTAGGTCATTGATATAGGTTCTGGAAAAGGCTACTTGAGTTCATTTTTGTCCATGCAATATAACTTACAAGTTTATGGAATTGATTCCTCGAACTCCAACACTAATGGTGCTCATGAAAGGAACAGAAAATTGAAGAAACACTGGAGAGCATATCAGAGTCGAGGAAGAGCAAACCTCAAAAGCCAGAGGTTGGAAAAGGCAAATGACAGGCCAGTGGAAGGTGAAATTAAATCTAAAACAATCAGTAAAAAACCCTTAAATAAAGACAACATTCTTCAAAATCAGGACCAAGTGATGATCCAGAATTTAGTTCCTGCTTGTGGTTTTACAGATACAGCTACATCTGAAACCAGCAAACAAACTGAAGTTGATTTGGTGGCTCGGACACAGTCTGATGAGAGCCAGCTTTCTGAAGAGTTTCTTGCTATTCTAAATGTTCTACCAGCAGATGCTGTAGAAGTATTTTCTTCATCTCAGTGCAACTGTGGGGAACTCTGTGAAGAGGAGAAGGCGCAAAGAAAAACGGCATCTCTCAAGGCTAAAGCGAGCAAGTCGAGTGAATCAAACTTGTATTTTCCATTGACCTCTTGCATCACTGCAGAAACAGAACTCAGTGACGTCATAACAGATCTGGAGGTTGTTTTAATAATATTTGAAGTAGATTGTCCATTGTCTCTATATTGCCATTTTCATAGGTACATAATGTTTGCTGAGTGTACACATAGAGTGCTGTCAGTGGTGCAAATTAATATTCTGGCCCAATAATGTTTTTCAGCCAGTTAGCAGAACTATATCTAGCGGCTACAGATTGTTTTTCTATTTTAATACATGTATTGGGATTCTTTTGAGTATGTAAAGCAGCCTTTAGAATTTATGGGGTAGATAATAATCAGCTGTCAAAGTTAACAGCATACCTATGAGCACATTTAGGTATTTTACAATTGTGGTTATAGATAACATCTAATTCTTATTAAAAGAGTTACATTAACCAGGTAGATTGATATATTAAGCACTGGAATTTCAATTTTCCTGAAATTTCATGTTTTTTAAGTCTTCTATTTTTGTAATTTCAGTTGAACTTTGAAAGCATAAGAGAATTTATTGTGTATAGTTCTTAACATAAAGAGTTTGTTCCAAATAATGTTTTTTGTATTTTGACTTTTTAGAGTTACTTTTAGTGATTTACTAGCTGATGGGGATTGTGTCTACAGAGACAAGGCCAAACTCAGCTGCCCAAAGACAGTGACGCAAGTCTAGAAACTGTCTGGCTGTTCAGTTCCTATGCCTGAGTTCAGTTCCTATGCCTGAGCTACATTGGTTGGGTAGATATAGTCAGTCTTTTATGGAAAGATGTGTCCAGTAGTAACTGAAGTAATATATTCAGGGCTATAATTCATCTCTGATTCAAGATCATACGTTTGTGTTAATGGTCCTATAATTTCAGCTAATAAATCGTGTTACGTATCTTAGAATGTGTGGAGTAAGCTCATGTCTGTTTGCAAAAGAAGCCCTGAACAGCAAGGTTTGTTGATGAAGCATATGCCTTTACATTTGCACAGTTGGATTTTATATTCTCTTAGCATGTAATTTGTATGATGTAGAAGGGAGAAGAAATCCTATATCACTGCCTTTCTTTATAAAAAAAAACTACTGTCAGAAGAGGTAAAAGCTTCTTTGTGTTAAAAAATACTAATAACCGAAGTGCACATGACGTGCGATGAATGTGTATAACTAAAAAACTTGAAAATGTGCAAGATTTACATGTTTTTAAAGTATTTTGAGATTTTTTTGAAGTAATATTTTTTTAGAAATAGTTTTACAAATATTTTAAATTTTTTATTGTTACCATACATTGCTTTTTTCCTCAAATTTTCCTAAGCTGGGGACAAATGGGGAATGGGGAAAATCAGTATTTAATAATTTATACCGTAAGTTCTGGAATTAATCTACTGATTAAATATGAGTATGGGAAAGTATGTTTGTATATAGCCTAAGATGAATATTTAGATACCAAATTCTGCTACACTTAAGCCAACGACCCAGAAAGTACTTTCAATTATACCCAGGCAACCTCACTGAAGCCAGTGATGGTCCAGAAGTGTGTCTGACACAGACAGACTGTCCTCCTATTGTTCAGAAGTTTTGAGCATTGTAATGTTTTTCTGTATCTTGGATGTAGTAGCTATCTTCCACTAGCTTTCTCCTGAAAGAATCTTCCAAACTTTTCCTGTCCTTGGGTTTAAATGCTGCCCTTGCAAATGCACATCTTCCCTTAGCTTCCAAACTTTTGTAATCTTCTACTGTTTCTCTAATTGCACATGGAAAAAAAGCTTTGTGAAGTGGGGAGCTGGCAGTTGACTGATAGGAAAAAATGTCTTTAAAAACTAAGGTGGAAACTGAACTTTTGCCACCTACACATTTTGGATCCTAAGACAAGGAGAGGGGAAGCAGCGAGAAGTAGCACAAACTGGAAGGTGAGAAGGAGGATAGGAAGAATTAAAAAACAGGGAAGAATGAGGATGTTTTACTATTTCAAAAAAGCATTCCCATATAATACAGATGTGTGAGAAAATAAAATACAAAGCAGCAAAAATAAATGGGCACGTAAAGTAAAAATTATTATAGAAAGGTATCACAACTGAATGTCCCTGGACTAAATTTCTTGTTGATAACCTTACTAATAAATAAGGCTGAAATTCAAAGCAACACCATGTTTACCATGTGAGTTTCAACTACTAATACCAAAAGGGAAATATCTTGTTATGAGTGGTGAAAAGAAGGATAATTTAGATGGAGAAATAGAGGGAAAGGGGAAACTGAGGGAAAAGGAAAGCAGGAGATAGAATGGACAGAACAGAGCACCTGAAGCTGAAGGTCTTACTTTGGGCTATGGAAGAAAATGCCTATTTGTGGTTGAATAGTACTAGCCACACTGCAAAACTGTGGCAGTACTACAGTTTCAGAAATTAAAAAGTGGAGAAGGGCTTGCTCTTCAAATTACACTTACGTTTAGGAAATGGGTTTGATTGTCACAATTCAAAGTAACAGAAATGCCAAATATAGGTCCAGCCAGACTTAGAGCAGTAAATCTGAAGTAAGAAAAGGAAGTAGCAGTGGCAGTAATAATAATAATGGGAAAGCTAGGAAAGACAAGAGAAAATGGCCCATGTCCAGTCACCGTATAGATGTTCCCTTCCTTGCAGGTAAACCAGCTGCTCTTCATAGTCTTGAGCTTCTGTTTCCTCATGGTCAGTGGAGTTCAGCCACACGTAGTTTTCCTGAACAAAACAGGTGGTCTGACTCTCTACAGATGCAATACACCATGTTTTCTTAGCACTCGAGCTTTCATTATATATTGAAAAATTCTAGAACAGAACAGCAGGAGTCACAATGGAGTTGTGTATTTAAACCTTACAGCTCAATAACCATTTGCACTGTGTTTGAGTTTTGGAGTTTGTTGTTATTTGTGCTTTTTCAGTTGAAGAGGGACACGCTTTATTGTTGCTTTTTTTTTTTTCTCTTTTCCTTCTTAGGACTGTATGATGGTGGGTCTACATACATGTGGTGATCTTGCTGCAAATACGCTACGAATTTTCACTGCCAAGCCTGAAATCAAAGCAGTTTGCAGTGTAGGCTGCTGCTACCATCTGTTGTCAGAACAGTTTGAAAACCACGAAGGTAATTCTTCTGAGCTTAACTTCTGGCTGCCAGTTTGCGTGTTGAGAATATACCTTTTAATTAATAACCTCCTTGTGTTTGTTCCATTCCAGTGGCTTATTTAGTACTGGTTTTAATTACATTATGTGGGTCATTGACTCCCAGACGCCCTGTAGCTTTTCTGTTATGCCAATATTCCTAATATTCTTACTAAAATTAGGGACATTAAAGCAGAATGTTTTTATGTGGTTATGAATACAGCTGGTTTTATTCCATTACTTCACTTGTAAAATGTGGAGGCTTTTTTAGTCCAATGTGTTTTCATCCTTTTGAAATATTTTGTACCAGATTTTGCCCTTGGCTGTCTCCATACAACATCCATTTCTGTTGAGTTGTACATGTACAACTAGGAGCAGAATTAAGTCCTTGTAATGTAAGTTATTACTCAAAAAACCCACTCATCTGAGTGCTGTGCTCTGGGGCGTTGCCAGTTCAGAACATTATGGAACAGTACATATATAACAGTTTTTCTTGGGAGATAACCTGAAAATTACTTGGGGACTCACACTACAGGCAAATTTTCTTTCAAATATGGATTTTTTTCATTTTTGATGGAAAGTTGGTATCTTTACTTGAAAGGTAAATTCTCTATAATGAGAAACATTAAATAGCTGGATTTCCTGAGACAAGTGGTGTGTTGCTGAGCTGTCTAAGTGACTGTCTGCTGAAGTCTGGGAAACTGATCATCATATCAACAAAATTTGAGAGAGGAGTGGGTTGACAAAGTTTATTTCAGCTCTTTCAGGGAACTTCATGGACAGAAAGGCAGGTGGAACCCAGCTGGTACTCTTCAACAGCTGGCTGCTCAAGCAGCTAAGGCACAGCTCCAGACTGACCGTGTGACATGCTAGCTCTTGCTTAGTTTAATCATCTTTTCATGTTGTTTTTATCTTGTTCTGCAACAATTTTAAGAGTTTTTGAAGTGTATTAGTTTCAGTTATTTCACAATACTTCAGATCACCCCAAAAACAAAGGAAAAGAAGATACAATCAAAATTTCTGTTACAGAAATGCTGTTAGTAAAAACCATACAATTCCTTTTGCATCCGAGTTTAAAAAATGATGAACTTTTCAGACACTTGTCATTAAGTTTGTGTGTCTGAAACATTTGGTTGTTTCTTGTTATTGCAAAGAGGACATGACAGACTGTTCTAGCTGTAGAATTACTTTTCCCAGACCAGTGCATAAGACTTTACTAAATTATTGTTACTGGGACACCACCAAAGGATGAGATGTGATAACCTGTTTTAAGTTCAAACAAACAGGTGTACATGCATGGTGGTAAGAGATACTGAAGTTTCATTGTTTGATTTTTCTCAGCTTGCAGAATAAAAATTATTCTCAAAGAAGAAACTTTAGGCAGAATAAAGGAAAATTACAGTACTTTTTTGGGGGGGAAAGAATGCATAAGTAGTTCCAGTGATGCTCAAAGAAAAAGATTTTTTTTTTTACTATTACTATGAGGGTACATATGAAAAAAAAATATTTTTTTTTAAGTGTGACTGTGAAGGTACATATTCTAAAATCTATAATACTGTTATATTCCCCTGGAAAAGTCATCTACTGTATGACTTGTTCGTAATGCACAGTGGAGGGCTAAGAGGCACAAGGACCAACAATATCGAAGAGCTAACGTTTCTTCAAAGGGAAAATGGAAAAGAATTAGGACTATAGCTTGTGTCTACGCTTCCTGTGCATAGATTTCAAACTGACAAAGGATTCTAGAGGTAACTGTAACTAATCAGATGGCATGGATCCAACAATTCACTTGTACAAGAAGTAAACAAATTCCTCTTGCAACTGTCTAAAGTGAGTGAATTTTGATACTGCTTCCAAAATGGACCAAATCATAGAATCATGATGAAATAATTCAACCTGGAAGTTGCCTCTGGAGGTTATCTGGTCCAGATCACTTAGATCAGATTGTCCAGGGCCTTGTCCATTCATGTTCTGGATATCTCCAAGGGCATTCACCAGCCCATTCCTATAAATTTTCTGCCCACCTTTGAGTCCATCATATCTTTCCAATTTGACTATAAAAATACTAAGGAAACCTTCCTGAAAATTGTGCTAAAGTCAATGTAAACTATGACTACTGCTGTCCCGTAGTTCATGGAGCCAATCAGACGGCAATAAAGTTTGTCAGTCCCTGGTAAACTCCTGCCAGCTATTCTCGGTCTTCTTCTTGGTCCTCGTGGGCCTGAGCATGGCTTCCAGGAAAAATTGTTCCATAAGCTTATTGAGAACAGAGGTCAGACTGAAGATAGGTGTGATATTTGCCTTTTTCCTGTCATCAGGAGCTTCCCTTGATGGACGTGATCTTTCAAAGACGATAGAGTGTGGCCTTCATGTGACACCAGCCAGTTGCCTTGGCTTCCTGAAATGCGTCACATCTGGTCACATGCACTTGAGTATTTCCAGTTTGTTTGTGTGGTCCCTGAACCAATATAATCTCTACTGTAGGTAGTCCTTTACTCACCCAAGCTCTACCACTAAGCTCAAGGAAGCATCAACCTGAGATCGCAGAGACCTGTAGAAACCTTATGTGGAGAGACTAGTTAGAAAGTTGGGATGCAGAGTTAGACATAGGTCTCTGCAGTGGATAGAATTTCTTCCTAAGATACAGAGACAATTTGCTGCAATATAGGAAATAACTTACTTGTTTGAAATCAATCCAGTAAGCAAGGGCTTGCCTGTGAGGACACAGTGGGAAGTTCTGTTATAAAGCATTTTATATTTTTTTTGTCTTGACTTAATAGGTTCAAGGCTTCAAAGTTTTTAAAGAATATGTTTTAAAAATTTAATTGCTCTATTTTATATTTATATTCCTTTTTTTTCCCAGTTTAAAAGTTTATTTTTTTTTGTTTTCATGTGGTGCTCACCCTTAAGGACAAGGTAGGTTGAGGCAAGTCCACCTCAAAGCTCTTTCCCCCAAAGTAGCACGTTTTCCATGTTTGCCACTTCTTTTTTTTTTTAACATAGAAGCAGATGCTTGTTCTCATAAGCCTACTTGAGACAGCTGTGCCAGCTCACAAAAAAAAGCTGCTGTGGACTGGTTGTTGCCATAACTTGACATGGCTGGACTGTATGTTATTTGGCATTTACGTTTTATTTAATACCAACATCAATCTTGGTTGAGGCCAGAGAAAAATTACTTTTTCACTTTGTATCAACTGTGGTTAACTTATATTCATGGGAAGAAATTTTATATTTCATAAATAAGTTTGAGGTGGTGAGTTGACAAAATATCAACAAGATGTTACTGTGCTATTTTTGACGCGCTATTGAGTCACCTTGGTTATCGAAGGTTGAGGTTTTTCTCTCTGGGCAGCTGACTACAAGGAATAATTCCTTACATTTCTCATATATTCTAAAAATAGTGAAGATATTGCAAGTTTGCTTGATTCAGTTTACTATTAGTCCCGCTGTGAATAGTTTGGGAGTGTTTCTGATGCAAATTGATGCCAGTCTTGAATATTATAATCAGTATACAGTGTCCTTCTATGTGTCTATAAATAAGATGAATTCATCTAGAAATTTTTGTAGTAGGACCACATTTCCAATTATGCTGGGAATAATTTTGAACTCTTAAGATCATGAAAGCCTTTGTTTTGATTTATTAGTAATGACAGTAACCAAGAGCTGCTGTGTAATGTCAAATTTCGATTCAATTAAAAAAAACTTGAAGCCAGTGACTTTTAACACCTGTCTTTAAATTTTACTGCTGTTATAAGCAGTACCAAATACTAAATTTCAGTTAATAGGGAATATTATGACAGCTCTTGGACAATTCTAAGTAGTTTTTACTTTGGCTTTCTCTAAGGAGAATTGGCTGTTTATACAGAGATTCTTCTGTGGATAAAATGCACTTAGCCATTAGTATAATTGATTCCTTTGGGGTTTTTCTTCGCTGTTACTGCATCGGATAGTCAATTACATAAGAGTCATAAGGATTTTACTATTTATTAGAGACTTTTTACATAAACCTGTTTACATAGTGAACCATTATGGCAGTTTTTCTGGGAAAAAAATAAAAGAGTTTTCTAATGATTTTTAGGTTAAAACAAACTCTGTGCCTCTGTTCAGGAGCTATTCTCAAGATTTTTGGGAGCTGTTTTATCTTACATTCAGCTAATACATTTCTGGGGCAATGTACCAGCTGGACTATGATTATCCTTTAACAGACAGGAACTGAAAATTTCAGATATTTTAAAAAAGAATTGTATTTCCTTAAAAAGGAATTGATGTGTTTCTATATTCTAATTTTCTTCCTTCCATTGTCTGCACCACAAAATATGTCAGCACTAGTCTAGAAAGTAGCGAAATTCTTCAATCTGGTGTTCTCTGTTTTGAGGAATTATTGATAAGAAGCTACTTGTAAGTAAATATTTAATAATTTGAAATAAGACTTAGGTGTAGTCGTATAGGTTGTTTCGATGATAGCTGTCTGATAGAAACCCTTTTTGAGGTTAGCTCGAGTACTGCAAATTATGAACTCCAGCTTTTGTAAGGATTTCCAAAATCAGGTCAGTGCTCTAGGAAGAAGAAATATATGCTGGGCACAGGAGTTCTAGAGGCATCCTGGAAGCTGTGAAGAGTAGCTTGTCCATAGCGCACTCCGGAAGAAGTCAGCAGACCTTGTGCAGAAGATTAAGAGACTTGGCATTTCAAGTTATGTAAATATAAACTTCGGCTACATTTGTTACACTCTGACTTTTAAAAGCTAGTGGACATAATTAAGGGAACCAAAAGGGATGCAAAGGGTAATCAAAATTCACATACAGAATTTTACCAGATTTGTGAAAACTGAAGAGACTTTAAATAAGGTGGATTCAGCGGACAAGAACTTCAAAACTGAATTTTCTAAAGGATTCCTTACACAAACATAATAACTTCATAACACTCCATTCCACTGAAATATGGAAAGATTAGTCACTGTTTTAGAAATATTAGAGTACATATAATTTATGTGTTGCCTAGGTATATTTTCAAAGATATTCCATGGCTAATGTCTTAAAATAACTATCATTGATACCATGGCAACACAGGAAAATACTTCCAAGCAAAGGATCAAAAAGGTTGATTTCCTTTCCAAGGCATCTTTAGATATTGCTGCACAGGGCACATTTCCATGAATTTGTGACAGAGCTAACTAGTCACTAAAACCCAGATGTTTTCTATTAAAATTAATCCTGAAAAAAATATGAAACTTGAAACAATGTTAACTGGGTAAGTTTTACAGAGGTTAAATGACAACATTACCTATTTAAGTTATTCAATTATTTTTCATTAATAAACGTAGCAGAAATGTATTCAAACCTGAAACTATCTTACATATATAATTTATGTTCGTGTGCACAATAAGAGGTTATAATTGAGAAAACCGAGGTTTCTAGAATGCACAGTAACTACAGCATGCCCTAGGTTTGGTTTTTGAAAATAATTTACATGGCAATGGATTCTATTTCCTGAAATCAAGAAACCTTTTTCTCCCTCCTCCTTTAAGAAAGATACAAACTCAAGGAACTGTGAAGTCTGTCCAAGGAAGATTTAGTCTTTCCCATGGAGGAAGAAGGCAGTTTAAATAGTTCCTCTCCTTTCTTTGGAATCCCAGAAGTAGACTAAGATACAACTGTGTCATGGAAGGTAGATGCCATGGAAGACCTAAACCAGATTGGGTTATTTGTGTTTCATTACTACCTTGATTGAGTTTGGCAGTGTATGCAAAGAGACAAAGGAGACTTTTGAGGATTTTGATGAGGGTAATAAAGATTACTTTCCACTGTAAAATCTCAAGGGATGGAAAAAATGACATTTAATTCCATTTAATTACAATCTCAGAGGATGCTATTGAGAATTTTACATCATTGCTTTGAATTACTTATTCATCTTAAGTAGTCTTTACTCAGTAATTACTCTGTCTTTGTCCCAGTACTGGAAAATACATGCAAGATTTTGGTATTGCTTTGTAATATGAATCCTCTAGGATTTCAGAATCACTAAAGATAAATAATTGTCCCTTGGTTACGATCCAAGCTTAACACTTTTAAATACAGATTTGTTGTAATTTCATTAATATTAATGGAGTTTATTAAAGGAAAGAAAATTTGAGTGGCATAATTACCATGTTATTGTTATGATTGAAACACACTATGAAACAGATCTTTGATTAATTTAAGTTGTCATAATCCACTGAGATAGTCCCAACTTTAAAATAAGCACCAAACTTGCATCATATTCATGATATTATATTAGAAACATCTTTAGTTGAGTTTTTCAAGATTCTTAAATACATGGAATAGCTGAGAGTTTTGCAAACTTCTTTCTGTCTCCACTACTACAGGTAATTAGTATCTGCAATTCTTTGCTTTGCTATCACAGTAGAAGTTCATATGTTAATAAATTAGCTGGCTTTCACACACTGCCTGCTCCATTGATAGACCTGAGAGTACAGTTTGAAGGTCTACATTGCTTATATCACATTCTCAGGCCTTTTTTTTTAACAGATGTGGCATCAGTTTATGAGAGAAGACTAATTCATTTTTATATAAAATATTATGTTGATAACAAAATAGAATGAGGGATTTTTTATTCACTCATTACCCGTTTTACAGCTTCAATTTCTCATATTACTTACTCCTTCCTGTTATTAAAATGTTCTTTACTTGTGACAGTCTTGCACAAGTCTTGCCCTGCACCTTTTTTAGTGATATTACTTGTTAGCTGAGGTGAGAAAAACAAGCCTATACACAGTATTCAAGATTGAGTTGCAGCATGGATTTATATAGTAGCATAATAGTGTTTTCTGGGTTGATTCCTTAATAATTTTTAGTAATTTTTTTTACCCTTTTTAGTACTGGGTTGATATTTTCATCAAAATGTCAGCTCACAGTTCAAAGCCATTCATTGTGTGTTTTAAGTTAATGTTTTTCCCAATTTGAATCACTTTCATCTACATTGTATTTTATATGCCATTTCATCTCTAATTTTTATTAGAAATGGCTCTAATTTTAGGATCATCCCTTAGGATCATCAGCAAACTTTGTCCTACTCTTCATTAACTTTTCCAGATCATTTATGAATTTGATCAACAACCTGTTCCAGCCCAAGTCTCCTTAGGAGTCTGCTAGTAATCTCTATCCTCTGTGAAAAATGGTATTTTATTCCCATCCTTTGTTTCTGTCAGCTACTTTTTATCTTGTTCTGTGTTTTGATAGTTTCTCTAGTGGTCTTGTTGAATGCCATTTGGAAGTCTACTCTATCTTTCTTGTCTAAGTGTTACTTGAAGCCTTTAAAAAACATTCCAATATATTTCTGAGATATTATTTCCTTTTGAGAAAGTCACATTGACTCTTCCCAAATATGTTGTATTTGCTCATATATGCAATGATTCTATTCTTTAAAATACTTTCTGCCCATGTAAGCATGAGACTTCTTGTTTGGAAGTTCCCTGGACCTTCTCCTGAGCTCTTCATAAGCATTAATATTACATTACCTACTTTTCAAATCTCTAGAACCAAAGAGCTTTAATCTAGAAGTTGCACACTGCACTTTGGCAATTTCATTCTGGTTTTGCTTTTTTCATGAATGCCACATGGCCTTGGCAATTTTTTACTGTTTACAACTCTTGTTTTTCTATGACTTCTTTTGAGATCCTTTAATTTTAGGTGTTTTATCTGATGAGTTCCTTCTGTGAAGCAGGACTGTGGCTTAAGGATGCCTTTAGCTTTTCTTCCGTGCTTTGTTTCCTTGAGTAATCCTTTACAGCTTTATCAGAATGGTAGTCCTATAACTGCTATGTATTTATGAGAAATTCTGTAGACACTCAGATATCTGCAAAAGGTCAAAGAGATTTGAGATTAAAGAAAAATTGAGATCTATACAAATTCTTTTCAAAAGAACATACAGAATTATTTTTTACTTTTCTTACCATTGAAAGAAAAAATATTTTGTTTGCCTGTGCTAATTACACTACTGACCTAAGAAAGCTTTCTGTTAATAACCTTTTTTCTTCTGTTGCCATGCAGAACACAGTTAAATAGCTTGTGCTCTCTCAAGGAGATTCAGAATAATACCCTATACAATTTCATGCTCAGAATATTTAGAACATAATAAAAATTTCATAGCTGAGAAGAAAAAAAAGCTTCACTTATTTTTTTTTATAATGGCTGTTATTAAGTGCAAAATGACTAATTATACTGAAAGCTGAAGAATTGCTAAAGCTGTAAATCCTTAGTAAGCATGATTACTCTCCTGTTTGGATGGTAGTATTTATAACATTGTTGAGGCACAATGTTGCTGTATATTTTCTGCTGGTCTGAACTGGGTAATTCCTTCCTGCACTTCTGTAACAATAGAGTCTGTGCATAGTGACAACCTTTGTTTGTCAAGAGCAAAGAGCTTATGGTATGTGAACTAATGCCTATTTCTCCAGCAGTCATTAAGGATTCTTAACATGAATTCTCAGGAGACAAAATATCATGAAAATGATGAACTGCATATGTTCAATATCGCCCTTATTTCAGTAACATCTGTATGAATGTAATAATAGTCTTTTGAAAAAATAAAGTATCAAATAGTTGTCCAGTTACTTTTTTTGAAACAGAAAAAATGGATTATTTCAGTATGAAATCTCTTATATTATGCATTTTATACCAAACTAGGCAAATGAACACATTATCCTAATTGACAAGGGAGAACAAATACAAAAAAATCTTTCAATCTAAAATAAGAAAAAGAGAAAGCTTTCTTTTGAAAGCAAAGGCCATTTTCAAATAAAAAACTTCAGAAAACTTTTTCCCGTCTTGAAATACAGTTTCTGCAAAGTCATTTAATATGTCTTCCACAGTTTTACTGATGATGATTGATTTTTATAAGTCTCAGGATATTGCCTTTTTATACATCTTTGTAGCATAACGTCAGCATAAATACACAACTGTACATATTCTGGTCCTTCAGTCTACAGCATCTAAGTAGACTAAACAATTTTAGTATTTTAATGACTTCAGCAGGATTCCTTTTAAGCATGATATTCTGCACTGAGTATTGCAGTTTCAAGGCCTTAGTGAGAAAAACCTGATGTACAGTGTGACCTTTGAGTGTTAATTCCAACTTGGATGTTACAGGGTTTGTCATGTAGAAGACTTCTGATGTATTGTAATAATGGTATATCCATTCCTACAGTTCTTACATAGGCATATCTTGTCTTTGTTACAGAAGACCTATTTCCACTACGATAAGACATATTTGCCAGCTAATGTAGACTGAGGTGAGGAGAATTAGGAGGTATAAAATATAGTTCTGTAATTTAACTGGTTACCTTAAAAGATATATAGGGACAGCTACATAGTGTGTCTATGCATATATTATGCCTCTTTCTCCTACTTTGCAAGTGCAATTTGTCTGATTTAGGATATAAATTCTTTTGCTTCTTTTAAATTTGTGTCACGCCTTGCTAACTGAATGCTATGAGAGATGTCTGGTAGTATGAAAAAGCAGTAATTGGCTTCAGTGGGAGTTTTCTTTAACTGAAAGAGGTAGACAACTCTAGTGTATAAAACAGCCTTTGTCAGTGTTGAAATTAATCTCCCTTTTGTTTGGAGTTTATTAGAAGCAACTGCAGGATATTCCATTGTCAGGTCTAAGAAAATAAATTTTTATACATAAGAAATCTGAGAAAAATATTTGATCACTGAATAAAGAGTTTATGTAAAAAAATTCATTGGCTTATACATTTTTGTGGAAACTTATGGATTTTGCATCTTATAATTTCATTTTATTTTTGCACTAAAGACAGTTTATGCATTTACCATGTTTACCAGTAAAGATGAGATTTTTTTCCAGGTAATTTAATTTTAAAATTATGGGTCATTTTCCTTTCCAGTTGATACAGTTATAAGTAGTACTTTGCAATAATGTAAAATTTTTAATGTTATAGTTAGAATTTTGAGTACCAGAATATAATGTACCTTTTACTAGTAAATATTTTGGTTTGTGCATTTGGAAAATTACTACTTTCTCTTGAATCGTCAGGTAAGTGGAAATGACATAGTATTTAATACACTATATATATGTCCAAATCAAAGGCCATATTTATTTCATATCCACTGGACGTTTGAGTTGGCGTTTCATGTTTCTGTTGTTGATTTTTAATATGACTAGTGCTAAGTTCCTAGAATTAGGTAACAGGTCTAAAAAGCAATATTTTAATACAGTGCTAGCAAAGAATTTATTTTAATTTCCTGGCACAGCTGCTAACCTCAACTTTTGTGGCAGTTCCTGGATTTGTTGGTAGTACTAGAATGAACTCAGCTTTCTCCTGGGAGACCAGGCTTCTTCCCTGAGCTCCTTCTGAGCTTGAGCTTGACATCTCCATCCTCACTCTGCTTCTCTGATTTGTCTAGACTGTAGTTATTCAAGGCCTTTCAAGTAGTAATGAGTCTATAAGAATGGAGATTCCTCCCTACCTTACAGTATGCCAGTACTGACATAAAACTGTCAGTAACTATTTATTCATCTTTCACTTGGTGTTGCCCTTCAAGGTTTCCTTTTCATTTCTAGTAATATGTTTCTATTATTAATCATGTGTTATACAACACAGAGTAATAGATAAAAAAATCCCTTTCTCTACAAAGAACATTTTAATAAGAATATTTTAAAAGAATATGATTAATTGTAAAAGGACAACAAAAAGAAATGGTGTGGCCAGCAGGAGTAGGGAAGTGATTGTTCCCCTGTACCCTGCACTGGTGAGGCCGCACCTTGAATACTGTGTTAGGTTTTGGCCCTCTCACTACAAGAAAGACGTTGAGGTGCTGGACCATGTCCAAAGAAGGGCAATGAAGCTGATGAAGGTCTGAAGAACAAGTTGTATGAGGAGCAGCTGAGGGAACTGGGGTTGTTCAGCCTGGAGAAGAGGAGACTGAGGGGAGGCCTTACTGCTCTCTATAACTACCTGAAAGGAGGCTGTAGTGAGGTGGGTGTTGGTCTCTTCTCCCAAGTAAGTAGTGGTAGGACAAGAGGGAATGGCCTCAAGTTGTGCCAGGGGAGGTTTAGATTGGATATTAGGAAAAATTTCTTCACAAAAAGGGTTATTAAGCATTGGAACAGACTGCCCAGGGAAGTGGTTGAGTGACCGTCCCTGGAGGTATTTAAAAGATGTATAGATGTGGCACTTAGGGACATCGTTTAGTGGTGGACTAGGTTATTAATTAGACTCCACGGTCTTAAAGGTCTTTTCCAATCTAAATGATTCTATGATTCTATGATTTTGTGATGAAACTGAGATTTAAAAAAAAAATTGAAGAGAAGAAGGGAAATGAATTTGCATTTATAATAATATTTAGTTCTCAAATGTGCCCTGTTTTTTGGTGGTTTTTTTTTTCCTTTAGATTTCCAATTCTAGAAACTTTAACTATATTCCTTGGAAGAAGGAAGACTCTAGTTAGAGTCTTCTCTAGAAGAAGATCCTTCCCAGGCTTTTTAGGTCACATCTTTTTATACGGGTAAAGATGTAATTTGTCCATTTACCATACACTCTTTAAGGATATTATTTTCTAACAACTTCAAATGCTGAAATAGGACAGAAGACAATTAGAAACAAGGGGAAAGGGAATAATTTAGTCCCATCTATTATAGCTTTTTTCAAATCTGACGATCAATATGTCAGGAACTACCCAAGGAAGGACATGATTCCTACGGTTGTTACCTCTGAGGTATTGCTGTTTGAATTAAATGGCTGAAGAGCAGTTCTTAGTGCCAGCCTTGCGAATTCAGCCATGTACAGATTTTAGATGCCTTATCTGCATGTCTTTGGTGAGAATCCCAAAGTGTTGTTGGCCAACAAGTGTATGATTAGTACAGAGATTTTTCAATGTGCTTGGCAGTCCTTCTGCAATTACCTCACACAGACAGCTGTGTCTGATCTCCAGGCAGTTGGACTTTTTCTGTACAATTGACATGCTTTTTATTTTTGCCTCGAGTATTCTCTAGCTGCCCAAGAGTAGTTCAAAATGGAGCCTTTGATTTTCATCTTTGTTTTTCTTTTTCTTTCATGATCACAGAAAAAGATAATAGACACTCAAGTGCACTGGATGTGAAGTACAAAGATGCAACTGAAGTTAATTAATAATTATCTGAACTCCAGGTCTCTCGTACTTTGAAATAGAGAAAATGAAAAAAAAATCAATAAAACCTTTGAAAATAGCTCCATGAATCAGTGGGAATTAAGCTTCTTAAAAACCTCAATCATACTCTTAAGTAGAGAGGCAAATTGAAGTATTGTACTTCATAGCTGTAGTGGAATTTGGAAGTTAGTGTACAGGATGGACAAAGATGAGAAACTAAGGCATCAGGAAGGAATCACCTGAAATAGATGTTAATAGATGTTAATATCAAATTAGTAGCAATATGACTGTAGTAAAAAAAAAAAAAAAAAAATAGGAAAATATAAAACTAAAATTTAAGTTCTCTTAGGAGTACTTCTACCTTAACTGATTACATTGCTGCGTGCAATATTTTGTATGGGCTGATATTGATCACACTACGTACATAAATGTAGATGTAGCTGTCTTTGTCCAATGCAATTTTTAAGTGGTAAAAGGCAAAGATACATTTAAACATTTAGAACTGACAAGATTATACTGCAATGATAACTCACTGAACATTATTAGGAACTACTGATAATACTTATACCATTTTGGAATATATTTCAAATTATTAATATTAACATTTTAATATTATTTCAAATCATTAGTACATTTTTGTATTAAGATAAATGGCAAAAAAAAATGGTAAGTGAAGTTCAATACAGAAATTTATTTCAGTCTTAATGGTAATTTTTAAAGGAAGCGTAAGATATCTGCCACTAAAAACTGTCATGTGAGTGGCTTCACACAGCAGTAGATGTGGGTGTACAATCAGCGTTAACTGTACTAAATTAGAATAAGCTCTCTTTCTCTTGAAGTTGTGTTCTCATGCTCAAACACATCAAGAGATTGTGTTTCACAACATTTCAATAATAAATTGTCTAAGTAAAGATAAAGTTTAGGAATGAAATAAACAGTGCTTGTTTTTCTAAGGAGAACATGATTTCTTAAACAAAATACGAGTGGAATTGAAACTTCAGCCTGCGCACTGAAAACATATTTCTGCCTTCTCTTTGCCACATGGTGTTTACAAGCTGGTGAACTTCATCATTGCTAAAAAGTAAATCTTTTCTGTTGTCATTATGTATGTACTAGAAAAATCTTAATAATAGAATACAAAGATGAAGTGCATTTCAAGCAAATTAGAACCCTCTATTTTGTAATACTTTGCCATTTTTCATAAGTAATTTGTGTTACTTTGTTGTTAAAGTGCAGATGAAGAATTTAAAAGCAGACTTTATAATCATCTATACTGTACCACAAAAGTAAAACAAAACCCTGATTATTTTTTTTCCATAAATAATCCATTAACCATTGGGATAGGCATTGTTTTGTGACAAATGTTGGATTCTTTCAGCTGGGATGGGTTTAACAAATAGCGTTCAGTATCTTATCTCAGTAAAACTCTCTCTTTCAGAAGGAAAAGCAGAAAACATAGCAAAGTTCAGAATAGTTGGGAATTGCAAGAAAGTAAAAAGATGAGAAGCATAAATGCAAATACGTTTGCATGAAATGTTAGCAAAGGAAGATAAACAAGAAACTGCAAGACCACATAGAACCCTAGTTAAGCTTATTTGTCTAGTAACAATAAAACCCGTTGGTTCTGTTGTTTCATAGAAACTAGATAGTGCTGTAAAGCTGTGTGAAGTAAATTTTAATTGTTAACACATTAGAAACTGTAGCATCTTACTTAGAGTTGGAGAACTGTGTAAGGCCTAATATTAACTATTGTGGAGAAGCTTGTCCCATTCTCTTGAACTTTCTTGGAAACCTATGAGAATGTACAGAAGGATTAGCTAGTGAAATCCTTTCATCTCACTTCTACTGCCAGATATTTTTTCTATAACTACCAAAAAAGGAAGCATAAATAGAAAACATTCAATGTTCTATATTTTGGAAATCCTGTTTCCTAGCTACACTTAATTGTTTTGTTAGTTAAACAACTCTTTAAAAATGTCTTTGAAACACTGCAGAGCCAGTATGAGTCTTAACGGATCTGTGAATAGGATGGTAACAACAATAAAGCTTGCCCGAAGCCTTTCTCTGATCCAGAGATAATTAGATCATGATGAGGGAAGCTGCAGTTGACCTAATTATTAATACATAATATATTTGTTGTGATTTATAATTTTTTACTAGTCAATATAATGTTTTCAGTATACCAGATGTCCATTTGTTTTGCCATTTTTTTTTTCATTTGGAAGTTAAATGGAAAGGGAGAAAATACTTTACAAATAAAATTCAAAATAGTACAGGTGCTCCAAATGCAATAGGCCACTACTATTGCAGTATTACAAACAATACACACAACTGAAGAGTGCCAAATTAAAATTCCTCAACAAAACTTAACAGCAGTTTACAGAAGGTCTTACAAAAAGGTCTAAATAATTAGAGGACAGGAAATAACATATGACTTCCAAGACTAAGTTAAGAAATCAGAAATTAATTCTGACTAAATATTAAAAAACACTAGTAGTATTGGGCTCCCAGAAAAAGTGGAAAGGTAATCTGATGTCTTTTATAGAAAAATCAGTCTTGTTCAGTTGAAAATAAAGTACAAGCCTTTACATTTACCCAAATTTAAAACGTTTTACCAGTATAGACCTGAGGCTTTGTCTTCTCCTTTGCTAGACAGCGTTGAGTGAAAAATTCTATGAATAGTTTTCAGTTGTGGCTGGCACCTGGATATGTTTGCAAAGTGTTAATCTCCTTCACAGGATTTCAGGTAACCTGAAGTCAAGACAGCTTCTCCATATGGCATTTCTGCCTGTTAGAGGAGTCAAAAATTAGCTACTGAAGTTAATTATTCATCCTTGTGGTCACAAGAAGAGTTACTAAATCTATTGAGGGATTGCTTAAAGTATACAAATATTTAAAAGGATTCTCCCACCTATATTTTGAGATCCACAAAGTTCCTTCGTTTTTCAAAAGACATGAAAAAAATTGTAATGGAACAAAAATGGTGGAAAGTGGAAAGTTTCTATTAAAATACTTTTCTAGGAGAGGAGATATGGCTATCAGAAAAATGGTCTTTAATGTCAAAAAAAGAGTGGTAAGGACAGGATTACTTTGTTTAAACGCATGTTTAATTTTATGACTGTTATTAAACTCAGTCAGAGGGAAATAATATAATTTGTTCTATGACTGAAGTCTGGAGTTGTTCTTTTCTGTTTTATTCAGAATTATGTTTCTGTGTAATATATACTTTGTCTTAATCTGCTGTGTGTAACTGGGTGATTTTGATGAGAATGTTTCCTCCCTTCAAGCAGATGTATCCAGTTTATGAGGACAGTGAAAAATAACAGCAAGTATCTTCAAAATACTTTGATCAGTATTTTATCTCTGTAGGTTTCCAGTGAACCATCTTATTCTACAAAGATTAAGCAGGATACAACTTTTCATTATGTTCATTATGGTTCTTTACTATACTTCCTATGTTCTCTTCCTCCACAGTGAAATTACAGATTGTGTTCTAGAACATAACAGAATTACTGATTTTTTTTTGCAATGATTTATTTTGGTGCAATATTTGCAGCATTTTGTTTTAGTAAATGTATAGTCTAGTCTTTTAAAGATGTTAGATTAAAGGTAAAATCATAGCTATTTAACTAACAGGTTCTAGGATTGTACCCCAGCATAGCTTCAGTTCAGCTCATCAGAAGATTATCTAGAATTCCCCATTTTGTTGACTTCTCACTGGAAGGAGAATTCTGTCTGATTGGCTCCTCTGTGTTGAATTATAACATGGTTGCTTCGTATGCTGCTGAATACTTGTGCTGTTTGCTATGAAATCTTCCCTAGTATACCCATACTTAAAATGTTGCTTCAATGTTTTTGGAAATTTATATCATTTAGAACAGCAGCTGTGTTGTCAGATAGAAGCACAATGTGGTAATCAGTGAGCTATATAATATTAAGTATATTTGAAAATAGTTGCAAGCATTAACAGAATTTCCAGGATTTTAAAATGTAGCTGATAAATGTATGAACCTTATAGCAATATATTTTTTAATCAACAATGTGCTTGAGAGTAGATTCGATATGGAAAAGTAAATAGAAGTCAAGACAATTTTGTAGATATGTGGTCAACTTTGGATATAGACAAAAAATTCTAAGTTAGAGCATTAGTTTCCCTCTCTTTTTCTCCTGCTTTACAGTTTCAATAATTTAAATGAAAATGGTGCTTTGCTTGATTATCTTTTTCAAAGATGTCATAAATTCTTCAGAATTATGCGTGAGTATAGTGTGCTAATATTGGGACTGTAGCTCAGCAGGTGGCAACTTTAACTTGCAGGGGTGATTAGTTTGCCTAGAGGACAGGGCGCAAATTAGAAGGGATAACTTGAAAAGATCAATTATTTCATCTTTCTGACTTAGTTTGTAAATTTTTATTTTGAAATATTTTAGCATATGTATTAGAAAGACTTAATATGAATAACATTAATATGAATCATACAATGGGAACCATGGCAGTCATTGTTTCCTTTGCAAAAAATATATTCAGTAAGTTCCTATTACCATTCCTGTGGTAGAAATACTCAGTTTTATTCCATGTACTCAATAATTAGACTTGAAGTTAATTAATGTTTTATATCTTGTCATGAGGCACTTACAAATTCTTAGTACATTCCTAGTGCTTAAATCAGTTGCAATATGTTTTCTCAAATTTTGTCTTTGTATCTAAAGGAATTTTCTTTCTCCTTTGGCTAATTATGCAGAGTTAACTTCCTATTCTTAAATCAGAGTCCTAAAACCAGTATTCATCCCCTAAGAACCTCTCACATTTCTCAGGGCTGAAAGGAGAGCGAAGTGTGAGGTTGCCTGCAGAAGATTACCTGCTTGCTGTTACTCTCTAGAGATCAGCAAAGACTGGAGACTACTGCTAGAAGCCAAGGGCTTTCGCTGTGGGGAGGAGGCTCGTATCATTTGTAGTTTCCTTTTTCCCTTTTTCTTTGCTTAACTTTCACAAAACGAGTTCTACTTACATGTATGTATCTCAAACTTTTGGTAAATTCAAAGAGTCATATTTCTGCTGTCCTTTTTTTAACCCCATTACATTGATTTATCTTTAAATACGCTCGAGTCATCTTTCTATGCTAAAAAGCCAGGATCCTAGCCAATTTGTTGGGGGTTTTTTTGTTTTTTTTTTTTAAGAAAGTAGTAATTCTTATTCAGCGTTCTAAAATATCAGCTGGCAAACGCACTAATGAAAATTCAGAACATTGTACAGTTCGTCTACATTTAAAACTAGGCATTATGGACGTCTATAAAGTAATCCCTTTACTTTAGTTTTCCCACATTTGCATGACTGTTAAATAACTGAATCAATAATTGAATGATTGTGGTGTTATTCAAAATATTAATGATCTGAAACAAACTAAGCACAAATTGTGGTGCAGATGCTTCTTGGTGTTATGCAGAAACAGCAAGAGCCTTTGCAGCTGCTCTGTTCTGGGAAACAAACATTCTGCCTCGCAGCAAAGTGCAAGCCTTCACGGCTGACATAAACAAATACACATTGTTCTGTGTGTTGTTTAGAAGATGTTTATGATAGAAGAAGAACCCAACGAGAAGTAGTACTGAAGTCCTGCTACATTGAACGACTGCCCGGCTTACATCTGGTGGCTTGTGGCGGGGCATGGGGTACCATGAGCATTTGCAAACTCTTCTGTTGTCCCTTGGAACATTTCTTTAGTGAATTTTCACAAAAGACACTCACTTAAAATTGTTTTGGAAAATGTGAAATTGTCAGAAATTCAGCATAAACCAAAAACATCTGTTATGGGGAGAATATATAACACTATAACACTACCATGGTTTTTGTACTGGAGTAGAACAGTGAAGCGTTTCTGCTACCATTAACTACTGTTCGTCTTGCTCAATACGTTGTGTATTCTGTAAGTAAGAGAAAAATAGCCCATGAAAGCTATGCCTATTTTTTTTTTTTTCTCCATTTTGCAGATTGCCCAGAGGAAGTGTGGGGATTTCCCATGTGTCAGTACTTGAAGGACAAGGCCTGGTGCTGTGGCCGCAATGCTAGAATGTCAGCGTGCTTGGTATGATTCCCTTTCTTTTCTTTTTCCTGCTGAGAGCTTTATCCAGATGTTAGAGGATTCATTGTTTTTGGCTTCTAATCCTAGAGCCATGACTCTAATCCAAGACTCTACAGAATAACATCATTAATGTTGTAAGCATGATGAATTATATCTAAAAAAAATAGTATTGACCTTCCAGCTTTATATATTTTATACTTGCTGAAGGCATGAAAAAATGAGTATTGACAGAAATGTATTTTAAGAGTGGACAGAAAGGCCAAACCTTTGTTGAAACCTAAACAAGGTAACCCCTCAGGGTAATAGTTCCTCGCCAAGGACTTAGGGGGGAACAAGGTAATTGTAGAAGGATTGCAATCAGTAACTCCCCCAACTCCTTCATGATTCATAATATTGAATGCTCTGACTGTTTAAAACCTAAACAAACTTACCTATTCCAAAAACTAGAAGAGCTCTAAAATCCATGTGGCTTAAGAGACTGGAAACATCTTTTTAACATTGCACCGAGAGATTAGGTGCTTTTAAAGACCTAACGTCACCAAGACAGGATGATGAACTGTTGTCTAATTTGAAAAAAATAGATTAAGTACTGAAAATTTCAACCACTGTTTGGTTAGAAGACCACTATTCCTTTCCTCTAATAATTTTTAATTTCTCGTATCAAGATGAATCACTTCAGGTTCTGGCTACCCTCTGCTGCTAGCTCTGTACCTCTGTTACAGAGAACAGTGTAGACTAAAGACTTGGTATAGGCTAATGTACCAAGGTTATGTAAACTTGAACTGGCATGGTAGTTAAATGCTATTAGGAGAAGGCATAGGAGGACAGTTGTTTAGTACATGAAAGGCTTAAATGTGTTACCCTTGGCAAGGTGCAATAAAAAAATTGTTCCTTTTAGAGACGTTGCTGTAAAACTTTTCACAAAAAGTGCTTTCTAAAAGCGATTTGCCTTTTCTTCTCTTTTTCTTGTGTCATACAATACCAGTTCTTCCTCAGCTGACACATTAGCTGTTTCCTTTCCCATTCCATTTCTTTTGGAAAGAAAAAGTTTGGGCTGTTTTTCAACAATGGTAAGAAGATAAATTTTGTAAGTGAATGACCCCCAAGAGACAGTACTGATTGTGTCATATATATCTATTTTAGATTTCACAGAAATCACAGAAATTTGGCAGTTAAAAACTTTTTTTTGTTTAAACAGTCACGAAAGGCAAAGAGTTCTCCTGTGTCACTAGATACTTTTACTGTTATTATGTTTGTAAGTCGCTCTATGCATTTTTCATTACTAGGCTTTTCCTTGCCTTCTCAGAGGTATAAGGGAGACAGCGCAGTGCAGCTAGGCACCCATCTTCCTAGGCGTAATGGTTCTGCTGAGCAGCAACACTCAGCCTTAATACTGATGTTCCTTATTACATGTCATTCAGATTTGTTAAAGTGCCAAGGGCCAAAGGTTCTGGGTAAGAGTTTCCGTTTCAGACCCTTGCAATACATGTTAGAACCCACACCCATCTTGTAAGCAGCAGCAGATATGCGCTGGTACGAGAGCTATAGCTTACACAGAAGAAGTCAAACCTGATAGTCAGCCAAAGCCACGAGCAGAGGAACTGCAACTACTTGGACCGTGTTTGAAGAACAGTCTGAAATACAAGATCAGTTCTAAAACTAGGAGAAGGACTGGTGGGTTATTCAGAGACAAGCAGTCTTATTCACTGTAGTGGAGTTTGGGGGCTAAAGGTGACGGTGACCCAGAAGTAGTGAGGCATTTTTGGTTTGCTATCTATCTAATTTGTTGTAGTGTCAGATAATGTAATTAATTTTTGTCTTCATTTCTACTACAATCTTTAATAGTTGAAATTTTTATAGGCACAGTATCTTTTCAACTGTGGAGAAATATTCCAGGCTTCTAATTATTTGTAGTTCTTTGTCACTGTGGATCATAAAAATCAAGTACTCTCATGTCTGCATCAGGATTTACGGTGTGAAGAATCTAGTGGAAGATAATGCTCAGCATTTTAAACTGCAGTCCCTTTGAAGTTTTTATTTTACCTAACTTTCCATATGGAAGTTTGATTTATCTGAATACTAGGGACTAAAAGTATTGAGAGACATTGGACATTGAACTAATATTTACTTTAAGATAGTTGAATATGCAAAGTGAATTATTTGTATTTCGGTAGGAACAAACTCAAGAAAAATGCATTTCTTTTTAGTACTTTCACAAAAAATAATCCTCTGAAATTCGTTTGCAATACTAAGAAAAACAAACAAATTTTGCATGCATCTTTTCTATACAGTTGGTTGTCATTGCTTCTGCTATAAGTAAACCAAAATAACAGGAGTGAGCTGATAATGAGTCCTTAAAGGTATTAACACCTTGAAGTGTGCAAGCTTGTGTTATGTCACACCATTAATCTTTTAAAATGTCATCTCCTCTGACTTTTATACAATGTGTTTATAAAATGTTCTGATAAAGAATAAACATATCAGCAATTTAATTCCTTTATTTTTAAAGGCTTTCGAGCGAGTTGCAGTTGGCCAAATCGTAAGTAATGTTGTTTATTTTAGCCATTCTAAGATAAAATGTGTTTCTCCTCCTTGAATGCTCTTAATCCGTGACCTTTTATTGAACTTCTGGATTTCTGGAATCTAAAATACTAGCATACACTGCATCAGATACTGATAGATGGCATGTGTCGTCGTGAAATCACATTTTTATTACTGTGCTTTTACTTAGTGAATCTGTTTTCTTTTGACAATTAAGGGTCTGGGAAAAAAAAGCATACCTTAAAATTTAAGACATTAAACTACCCTTCATAACTTTTTTCACTATCTATCTTTCACCTAATACATAAATTCAAATATCCTTCTGATATCCCTGGTTTGGTTCACTCTATCCCAGTGTTTTATAAACTAATGTAAAAATAGAAACTGTTATGACAAAAGCTTGAACCTGTTAGAAACATCATCATTCTCATTTTTAATCCCTGTCTATTTTTTTTTCCCTGTGAATACTTAGAATTATTGTTGTGCCAGTTTGGCACTTCTTTTAGGCAGTGGACACCAACTGTGCAAATATTTAAAAGGCAAGGCTGAGAGAGCTCTGCTTTCCATATGTAAGCCCAGTGACCCCAATAGCCTTTTACTGTAAATGCATTTTGCTGTGAATTTTTAATTGGCAAGCATTAACTGTTTTTATGCTAACAGATCTTTCATACACAAAGATACGAAGTTTTCAGTGTATTTTTGTTTTCTGAGCATAGTACTTTCTGCATGGTTCAGACTACAGTGTATGATGATTCAGCTAGGGAATTACTTCTTTTGTCTTTAAAACAGCTTAGGTAAATTGTCGTATTTATTTTGCATAGTAGAATTTGGATCTTGATCAGTACAGTTTTCCTCTGTTCTTTTTCCCTCTGCCAACCTTTGAACTTTTACTTCAGAGTTTGGGTTTCTTTTTTTTTTTTTTTTTTTTGCATTCATGGTTATGCTAGAATCTGTCCCAAAACCATAATTTTAACTGGATGCAAGAATATTAGCAAATTGTCCTCTTAAACTTGTTATGACTGATTGTAAAGAATACAAGCCAGTAAGTAGTTAAGGAAGCCAGTACTGATTTTGTTACTATGATCTTAATTTCTATGCCAATTTTAAATCCTTGCTGTTGTAAAATATTTTTGCAGCTGCCTACAGAATCATTGTTTTATCGAGCTGTTCTACAGGTTATTATAGAAGAAATTTATGGTGTTACCAAAAGGTAGGAAGCTCTGATTTTACAGAATTTGAACCAAAGCTCTGATTCTCTGCCACATCTATTCTGTAGTGAAAGTATTTCTTAGAAAGCAGAAGGGTGTAAGAATCAATCTAATCAGACTGTATATACATATAGGCGTTAAAATGCAAGATACATTTGTTCATCCTGAATCCACATCACAAACATATTGCCCTTCCTTCACCCATAGCTGAAACAGGTCTTCTTTGGTACTGGATATGTGGATAAAACATATCTTCACCAGAGAATCAATTGCAAAATAACTAAAAAGTCAACCCAGTCCTGGGCTACCCTGTTATGCAGAGGTCTTGCCAGCTTTAATACTGCAGAAGACAAAAAGACATTTCTGTTTGTCCTGAGGAAAAACTGCTAAAAGCCCAATGGCCAGCATGACTGTGAGGAGCTACTTACCGCCTATACCTACACCGGCAAGCGCTGCGCCCTTGTAGGGAGGGGTTTGGAGAGCTGGTGCTGAGGACCTGGTGTCTGCTTTATACTCTCTTCTGAAGTCATAGTTGGATTAGATTTTATTTTTTATCTAATTCTGTGGATTGTGTGCCCGTTAGCACGTGGACCATGTCCAGAAGCGCACCTTGCAGTTTAATTTAATTTGAAAATAACCCATTTTTTGAGCTCTGATCCTATTCTGCACTGTGAACCAATGCATAAGAGGTGGGAAAACCAGAAGATTCACTTCAGAAGTATACTCCTGATCTAAAATAAGTGCTAATGCAGATACCCCCAAATCTTTTGCTGAATGTAGAGCCAGACAGGCTCTACATTCATTTTGACCTTCAGAAGGTCAAAATCCTGAAAGAATAAATGCTTGTTTATTTTAAAATTATGTAAAATTTTGCACATAAAATCACGGCTACTAAATTGTAAAGGAAAAGAAAAAGTGTGAGATAGATGATAATTGTTTCATATATTAAAGGAAGTATAATTTAGAGGAAGTAATTAAGATTATACTTATTGAAATAAAAGCTATGACTACCTTGAAAAGACAGAGAAGGCTTTGATGCAATGCAGTCGCTGTTTGGCAATAGCTGAAACACTGGTGTGTTCCCAGCACTGGTTTAGTCACAAATCCAAAGCACAGCACTATGGGGGCTGCTGTGAAGTCAGCTCCATCCCAGCCAGACCCAGAGAATATCTTTCCCCTGGTAGCTTGTAATTAGGAGGCAGATGCCTGTCTTCCAAAGAATGGCATGACAGCATAATCATTAACTGGTGTTCAGACTGCATCAGCCCAAATGGTAAGGTGCATCTGAATGCTACAGAAATTCATGCTTTCTTTAAAAATAAATGTGACTGTTGATTCTCAGTGAGTGGGGATCCCTGCCAGCTAAAAAGCATTAGAACCGCCACTGAGCAAGGTCTCTCTGTAGATCTTAATCCTGATCCTTATATAAGAAGAAAGGGGTTTTACTAAGAATAAAGACGAGGAAAATTTTTACTGAAGATATTTCTGTTTAGTATTTCACGACAGGGAAAGTGTATTTCCTCTTAAGTAATTGAATACTCAGAAACAGCTACTGTAGCTGAAAGTGTAACTCCTACACTGCACAGCTGGAAGAGGAATTACGTTAGGACACAGTCAAGAAAGTGAATTCAGACTAAAAAAAACTTTACATATTGTTTCTCCAAGATATTTTAAACACAGAGAACGAATGTAAGTGGCCTGTTAGAATTCAGTCTTCGTAATGTTTTTTAAGTTTTCAGGCATTATTTTAGCATGTTTTCTGAAACAACCCATAATTTTGGCTGTCTTCAAAAGTAGACCATTGAGTTGTAAGTAGGAGAAAATTCTGGCATCACTTAGTGAAATAAAAACAAGAACACAAGGTAACAAGCGAAAGTGAAGTTTTATTTCAACTTGGCATTTGCTCAGTGGTTGAAGGTAAATAAATTACAGCAGCATTATAGTAAATTGTAGAGGTATTATAGAAGTATAGAAGGAAATATCTGTCACTGGAAATAAGAATTTTGTCATTCATACAGAGAAATAAAAGTATCAGGGAGAAATGAGAGAGAAACCTTCAACTCTCCAATTTTCAGATCATATAATAACTATACTATAACCATAATACAATTGTACAGTTGCTGTATCTACACATTTCTGTAAGTATTAGCTAGCTTGTTTTGTTTTAAGTAAAAGGGGGAGAAAAGAAAATTGTTACTAAATTGGCGGTAGTAGCTGATTTATTTCTCCTGAATTTAAAATTTAATTAAAATTAATTTAGAATGTGTAAATTTCTGCTGTCAGATTTATAAAAGCCTGTATCTCAATGCTATATTTGCAGTGATCGACATGTTGGAAAAACTTTCTCCAAGTCGTCCTCCTTCATAGATTATGTCAGAAAGTCTCTGAAGAAGCTGGAACTAGATGATTCAAAGGTGAGTCACTAAAACAGAGACTACATGAAATTCTTATATCTTGAAGTCAGCAGCACCACAATGGAATGTTTAAGCCACTGAGTTGATTTAATTTGTATATTACTATATAAATATAAAGCATTCTCATTTTTATGAGTATTAATAGAGCAAATCCATGCTTATTTTTATGTAATAAAAAAAACATATCAAAGTTGGGTTTTTAATGTTTTTTTCGAAGTAGACTTCTATGTATAAATTCTTCAAAATATTTTGTTTTAAAATTACTTTATTCTAATCACTTCATATAAAAACAGAAAATACCTTTCTGGTATTTCTGAAGTTAATCCTACAAATCTCCTTTGAAGTAAAAAAATGTAATACATACTCTATTTTCTACATGTTGTCATTTAGAGGTAAATACACTTTTCAGATGCCAAGTGAAGCAGGCATGAAGAACTTCTTGCCTGTGCTGTTACTATATATCCTGATAAAAGTAACTCTAGCACCCTTTTAATCGAACTGAAATACTATCCTATACAAATGTGTTACTTTTTTGTCTGTACTTAAATTTAAACTGAAAGTGATCCAAAAAACCATGAATAATGAATCACATAGTAAACACTTTGACCCCATTTTATTTTCATTTTTTCTGCAGCAATATTATCTTGATCCCTTTGGACACCTTTTGAAACTGAAAAATGTAACATTATAGCAAGATAGGCAATTCCATCCATGCAGTATGTTTTTCTTACAATTTAGTTCCCAATTTATTTTAGCCTTTAGACAGTCTCAAGTGGCCTTTGAAGATCTTTGAAGGCCTAATATTTTTTTTTCATTAAATTACTAAATGCTGAGGATAAATATTAAGATTTTTAAGTAACTTTCCTAGATAGAGAAAAAGAAGTAATACAAAATTGAGATTTAAACTTATAAAATCTCCCAGAGAATTTTTTTATGTTCTTTACTGTCTTGTCTCAGTATTACAACTGTTAAGTTGGTCAACAGATGGCAACATAGCATTAGGCATGGAATATGACCGTGTGAAGATCACAACCACACTGTGCGAACAAGTTGTGCGATGGAGACACTAGAGAGTACATTTAGTACACATTTAGTGTAAATCAAATAAAAAAGTAGGAGTGTCAAGTATGTAAAATATTTAAGGTAAATGTAGTAGTCGTTGGCAAAGCAATTTGTAAAATCTGTAGTCAAAATCTCAAATCCCTGAAAATTTGCCAGGCTAATCAAACCATGAACTAGGAGAAAAATGCAAAACCAAATAAACAAGTAAATGCAAATGACATTGAAATCACGCTTACAGCATTAAGACAAAGAAGTTCACTTTTTTTTAAAAGAACTGTATTTAATTCTGTTTGCAGATTGAGTTACCTGATTCTTTTCTGGTTAAATAATCTCTGACATCATGCATTTACCCCAGCTGAAAAGAACTGCTAAAATGGTGTCTTCCACATTATGTATACAATCACCCAAAAGCAATAGTGGATTGTTTGTGCAACAATCACTTTACTAAATCATCAATTAAACTGCTGGTAGAGAGTTATCCATTATTTTCTTTAAAACCAGCGAGCATAGAAACTTTGTGTCAATATATGTGATTTTAGACACGCTGCCTTTTTCGAGAAAGAGCCTAAACAAATGCAAGTTGCCCTGAGAGAAAGTTGTCTGTCAACACTACTTCAAGCTGCACGTTTGTGTGGTTGCTAAAGACACGATTCAAGTAAATGCTCATTTTTGCTTATATTTCTCCTCATTTTTATGTACAGCTGGCTGCATTCTGAAGACTGGATTTTACGCTGATCTTAACAATATTATTTTTTATTTCCCTGCTATGTTGAAATCTGCAACAGAACAAAAACAGTGCTATTTTGATACTACTGAGAGGAAAGTTGTTACTGCTCCCTCAACAGTGGTTCTGACACTGCAGTTTTCGTGGTGGAGTCAGCACTGTATCTACACAATATTGGAGAATGTGTTAAATTCCAGGAAAAAAAAGTACTTACATAGCCAAAAATGTGATGAAGCCTAAACACTTGCTCTCAAAGATAACAAAAATCAAAGACGTATTTATGCAAAATTTGTTTTCTAGCTCTGTTTTTAAAAATGAACAAAAGAGCAGCTGCACTGCATAAACAAAATGTCTACTCTGTTTCCTGCAGTGGCCAAAACCTGATGCCTTGGGAAGAATACAAGGCAGGAGTAAGCATATATAAAGGATACTTTCAGAATAATCCAAAATTTGCCTGTCATTCACAAGAAAAGGGAGTAATCATTGTCTTCACACATGAATTTATTTAGATGATGTTCCAAAACCAGCTAAAACTTAGTAACACTGTATAATACAACCAGAGAACTACAAGAAAAAAATGCTTGTATGGTTTCTGTTTTACATGTGCAAAAATATTTTCTCAAAAACAGAAGTCAGAAAACTGAGAGTTTCAGGTATTTTACTATGCTTATCAAAAAATTACAGAGAGTTCAATCTCTGCATGAGTGTAAATGTACTGGGAAGTAGATGGGTAGTGGCACTAAGTTTTTAGGATTCACTGCCAGGGTTTGGTAGCTTGCCTTGTATGGTAAAGTAGTGGATATTTTTGATCCCTGTGGATGAATCTGGACTGTGGGACATAAACATCCTTCCAAACTCGTGGTTCATGATGAGCATCACAGCTGCTTCCTGTGTACACCAATGTCTCCATTCTTGATCAAGTGGTAGCTCTGGTGCAGTGCAGTCATTTTCCAGGCGGCACAAATGTGGAGGCAGGATAAAGACAGCAAGTGCATAAGACACCTAACCTACTTTGATGCTCATTTATGTAAATGTATGCCTTTTCCTAAATATAGAACTGATGAAGATTCTTATCAGGTATAAATATCCAAACAGTAAGTTAATTTTTGCTGTTGTTTTTCAGTAAAGAGAAGTTCTTTAATCCTGTCAACTCTTCATGTGAATAAGCCCCTCTGTCTCTTTCATTTGTGAAATAGATGTGAAGATCTTTGCTTATTTGAAATAAGAACCAGACCCTTTATGAAAAGATTGTCAATCAGAAGTGAGTTAGAGCAAGACAAAATAGTAAAATAGGTTTTCTACTAAAAAAAAAAATAGTATTTATCAATCACGTAGGGCCATTTATTGTTACAAGTTACTGTTCAGGGATTGAAGTTTCTTATTACCTTGGCCAAAATAATTTCCTCCGTTGTGTTTCTTTTCAATGTGGAAGAGCCTGTCAGGTCCAGATTAAACACTGAGATGCAAATGAACTATTTTTTTCTGCCTTTTGGTGTGGGATCGTTCCTTTCACACATCTCTCCACCTCAGTAGGAGAACTGAGACATACACCATGATTCTCAATGTCTGACATAATATTCTCATTTTGAGAGGGCAGAGAGAGGTCTTTCAGTGTGAGCTTGATGCTTCACAGGTATGGTTATATTGCTTCTAGCTTCAGAATGAATGGAATTGCTTTGTGGGCCATGAAGCCCTGCACAGGGCTTTAGTGATTGATTGGGATACACACCAAGGCAATATTTTATTTCTGGTTATTTTCTTCTTCATCATAGCTTACTCTATTCCTATGCACTCCATGTTGTATGGGCAGAACATTCAGTGTTGCATGGATATGGAATACATTCTTTCAATCAGAAGATTTATTTTTCTTTTTATTCACTGTTTTACATAATTTAACATGTATGTGGGAGTCTCACTTAAGAGAATGAAGCATTTATCCCTGTTCTATCTCCTAGAGGAGCTGGCCACCCTTACACTCCTTTCTCTTCAGCAGAACTTTTCAGCTCTGCTTATAGCTGCCTTGCAGATGGATTTAAAATTAAGCCTCTTTATTAAGACATTTGGTTGCTGCTTAAGAGAATAAGTGCTACAAATGGCATTGCCACAGCAAAAAGTCCTTTGGTAAGTGTTTATGTATTTCTGAGTCTTTGAAGGAAAAACTCAAAACTTTCCTAAATTGCCTAGTGTCCTGTACTTATTGGGTTAGATTAGCAAAAGATCTTTCAAAGGGCCTGGCTTTGAGGTGATTAAAGGGAGAAAGTGCTTACAAGGCCAAGGCCTGAGTGTGTGTCTGGCAGACTTTGTGATCTATGGCACAGCTAGGATCCCTTTCTGCTGGTTAAGTGAGAGCCTCAGCGGGTGGAGCTGTTTAACAAAGAGAAGCCGGCCAGGATTCATGTAAAGCGCAGTCTGGGAATAAGGAGAGAATGCTATTTAATACCACGTCCGATTGCAGGGAGATATACAGGACTGGAAACACTCCTGACACATCTGCAAAGAAAAGCTATTAGTCACTTTGATTTCATCTCCCGCTATATTCACGCTGTAGTTACTGCTATGGGCTAATAGCATATAAGGTAGTTACTTTGTCTTAGTCAAAATACTTTATAAATCACTTAACCCTTTCAGATGTAGACATATGCTGGGGAGATGCAATAGCCATTTCAGAGGTAGGATCACGTTAAGCTTTTGCACACAAATAGAAGTATATGTGCCTGCTAGTGAGTGTGGTGGTGTAGATTTACTTGATTTTTGTTTCACTGAGCTTCCAAGTCTTGCATGACTAGTGTATTTCAGTTTCAAACAGTCTGGTGTCTGCACATAGCCTGAAGTTGCTGGGGCCCTTCCCCCAGAAGAAAGTAATTTATTTGGCAAGTGCCCCATCTAACAACCAGAGGTGAGATCTGCAACAATGAACAGGTGGTTACTGCTCAGTTTCCAGCATCCTCATTTGCTCTAACCCTGATCAGACTCCTCAAAAACAGCTGCTGCCCATTTGTCTTTTTCTGATTCTGTGCTTCAGGTAGAGCATCCCAAAAAAGTTTACAGCTGTCAGGTCTCAACCAGCAGGTCAGTGAAGGGCACTGGACCCTTCTGTGAGGCGTTGTACCCATCACAGTAGCATTTACATTAATAACAGAGTAAGAGAAACTCATGTCCTGTAAAAAGTTTATTTATCGTCTTAAGTAATGCAGACAACTTTGATATATTACGTCAATGTTAGACTCAAAATATTTCAAAGCCTTGGTGTAGCTATATGGCTAAATTTAGATAAGTCACATTGTCCTGTATATTCTGCAAAGGTGGAGTATATTTCATTAAATTTAGGAGTATATTTCATTAAATAAACATGTTAGTGTTTGCTTTCTCTACAATAACCAAAACTTTTAGGTTTATTTATAATTAATAATTAATTTTATGTACTTTTGTCTTCTAATTATAAGAATCTCTGAAAATATTTCATATCGTTCATTTATAAAGGAATCCTTTTCCTATATTAATTATGCTTGCATTTTAAATATAATTAAATAAACCCAAAGATATCTGATATACTTTGGGCTTGCTACCTCAGTTTTATTGGAATTCCCAAGTTACTTCCCTTTGCTCCATTGACTTTGTGTTTTTGCAAACTCCACACTACTTAATTTTGAGTGGTAAAACTGATAGATAATACTGAAATCAGAATTTGTGTGAGGTTTTTTTTTCACTAATTGGTTGTTTTTTGTCAGACAATTTTTTTTTTCTTGTGTCTTTGGACACTTTGTATGTAGCTAGTGTGAATAGTTGATATATGTTTCAAATAGCAGTAGTGATTTTTAAAAAGAGTGATACTTTTTAAGAAAACACAAAAGCATGTGTATGTGAATTTTTGCTTTCATTTTAATGAGGCAAGTGCCTACCAAGAGTATTAGCATACATCTAAAGCCTGAAAACTAAGTAGCGGAGCTGAGTGATCTCTCAATGCTATAACTATCAAGTAAAAAATAAAGTCAAAGGTCTGAGTTTTTTAAGACAATAATAAAATAACTGATTCTGTTGATTTTTTAAAAAATAAAAAGAAGACATGTTAATTTTAAATTAACTGAGTTTACACTTGGAGCATAAATATGGTTGTATTACAGGTTTCAGTGCAGTTTAGAACTGCAGTTTTAATATATGTTTCTTTCTTATAATTGCTCCGGTGGCAGAGTGAACATGGATTAAGGAGATGTCTTCTTTTATTTTAAGATGAGGCAGTTATTCATGTTAGCTAAATCTATATTTAATATATTGGGCTCAGTCCTGAATAAATATTCAGCAGACATAAATTATGCTGTGCTTGCTTGCATTTATTTATATGATAATAGTGCTCTTTTTACAATGAATACAAAAAATAGTTCCAGTTTGCATAGATATGGGATAGTGTCCAGATTCCTACAGTATTAGACGGAAGCACTTTCGTTAAAGCACTGGAAAGCCAAGAACTTAAAGATGGGACTTTCAAAAGCTCCCGCTAAGAGATTCAGATATTCTGATTCCATACATGCTCTGTGAAAATGCAGTGGTAAATGTACATTGCAAATAACTTCACAGTCAGTGGCTGGGAAAATGTTTGGAAACACCTCTTGAGTTTCTCGGGATCCACCCCTAAGATCATGTTTTCCACCTTCCAGGCCCAACCAGGAGTCATCTGACAAGCCTTTACAAGCTCTGTCGTCCCTCTGAGGCAGAGGAAGCCCTGTCCCCCTCTATGTTAGCTCTCAGTCCAACCTGTGTCATGAGCTGTCCTGGTTTTAGTCCATAATCATGTTCTAGTCATGTAATGGTGAGTAGGCTTTGAGGATTCTCCTTCCCATTTCCACATCTGTGCTTCTCATGCAATACCATTTGCAATTTATCACATGTATTTCCTAGTTTGGTCCTACACCAGCTGTGCTTCAGATGTTCTAATGTTCTTCTGATTCATTGAACTTGAACACAACTGTGTCGAAATATGTTGAACAGAATGTTTCACCTCTTTTTTTCATCATTTTAAACCATATAATTAAGAGACACTGTGCTCTGTACACATCATTGACAAGCAATGTTGTAATTAAGTGAGCAGGTGAGCCTGGGATAAAATAAAAAGCCTCTGTCCTTATGGAGCTTGTCAGGATAAGTTGCATTACAGTATTTAGAAAGCTGCACTTTTTAAAAATCAGGTGTTTGAGCAGTTCCGTCCTTCCTAGAAACAGCTTAATAAGGTTCCCATGGCCATGTGAGAACACTCTAAAGCAGAATCATAGAATCATAGAATGGCTAGAGTTGGAAGGGACCTTCAAAGGTCATCTAGTCCAACCCCCCTGCAAGAAGCAGGGACATCCCTGACTAGATCAGGTTGCTCAGAGCCTCATCCAGCCTGGCCTTGAACGTTTCCAGCGATGGGGCATCCACCACCTCTCTGGGCAACCTGTTACCTGTTCCAGTGCTCTACAACTCACATTGTGAAAAAATTTTTCCTAATATCCAATCTAAATCTACCTCCCTCTATTTTAAAACCATTACCCCTTGTCCTATCACAACAGGCCCTACTGAACAGCCTCTCCCCATCTTTCCTGTAGGCCCCTTTGAGGTACTGGAAGACCGCTATCAGGTCTCCCCGGAGCCTCCTCTTCTCCAGGCTGAACAGCCCCAACTCTCTCAGCCTGTCCTCATAGGAAAGGTGCTCCATCCCTCTGATCATCTTCGTGGCCCTCCTCTGAACCTTCTCCAACTGGTCCATGTCCTTCTTATGTTGGGGGCTCCAGAACTGGACACAGTGCTCCAAGTGGGGTCTCACCAGGGCAGAGTAGAGGGCCAGAATCACCTCCTTCGACCTGCTGGCCACGCTCCTCTTGATGCAGCCCAGGATGTGGTTGGTCTTCTGGGCCGCAAGAGCGCATGGCCGGCTCATGTTGAGCTTCTCGTCCACCAGCACTCCCAAGTCTTTCTCCTCAGGGCTGCTCTCAATCCATTCTCCACCCAGCCTGTATTTGTGCCTGGGATTGCCACGGCCCAGGTGCAGGACCTTGCACTTGGCCTGGTTGAACTTCATGAGGTTGGCGCAGGCCCACCTCTCCAGCCTGTCCAGGTCCCTCTGGACGGTATCCCTCCCTTCCAGCGTGTCGATGGCACCACCCAGCTTGGTGTCGTTGGTGAACTTGCTGAGGGTGCACTCTATCCCACTGTCTGTGTCGCCGACAAAGTTGTTGAACAGGGCCAGGCCCAGTACAGACCCCTGAGGGACGCCACTGGTGACCGGTCTCCACTTGGATATTGAGCTGTTGACCACCACTCTCTGAGTTCGGCCATCCAGCCAACTCCTTATCCACCGAGTGGTCCGTCCATCCAACCCATGCTTCTCTAGTTTAGAGAGAAGGATGTCGTGCGGGACAGTTTCAAAAGCTTTGCACAAGTCCTGGTAGATGATATCCATTGCTCATAAGTAATGGAGTTATCCTTACCTCTTCCACCTTTAGTACAGATGATATATTTAAATTTTTGCAGGCAAAAGTAGCTTTTCATATGAATTTCTGTTTTACTGACCTTGCAAGATTTTGACCAAAGGAGCGTGGCATTCTCTAAACCTATCCCAAAGGATTAGTTGAGTGAAGAATTTCTAAACTTAAATTCAGTACCAATATGAACTCTTTAACCAAATGGATGTCTTTTACTTCCTAAATTCAAATGACTGAATATGTTTTTCATTTCTCATCTGTAATGTTTCTCAGTTTCTGAAAATTGAGTCTTAACTAGAGAATTACTACTGGCAAAATTATGAATTATGAATTATGAAATTTAAGTTTTAGTGTGGTGTGCTATTTGAGATACCAATTTTGCTTTTGAATGCATTTCTTGGAAGAATGCTAAGTGCCACCAGAATGTTTTCTGAGAATCTGGTGGGTTTTGTGACAGTCTTCTTTTTTTTTCCTCCATTTCTGTTAGCTAAATTGCACCAAGTGAAATATTATTAATAGACAACACTGTTGCTGCTGTGAAAACAGTGTCACGTGTTCTTTTGCTGTCATAAAAATCTAGGAGCACCTTCCCCTCTTCTTTGGCATTTGTCAGTGTCTTAAAAATATCATTGCACTGTGTTCTCTTATGAAGTTAATCAAGTGCCCACTTTAATCTAAGATTTTACAACCCTCACCACTTTAATCCTCCCAAACTTATAGGACGTCATCGCAGGGTGATACTCAAAGAGAAAAAGATACATCTTATAGCTGGTGATGCAATAAAAATGCATCCCGTGTCCTGTGGGATCTGCACTGGATCTTTCCGAGCTCCTGTAGATCACATAGTGATCTTTTCTTAACTTGCCATAGAGTGTCCCTTGACTTGTAGTATCTCCTCAGCAATGACTAGCGGAATATCATAAAAAGCAGTTAGCAAATGAAAGGAAGTAAGAGGAAGAATCTTATTGTGTGGCTTAATTTTACTTTTGTTCAAAAAAGTGCTGGAAAATTACATACCTAAGACTAGGGAACTGTCAGAAATGGACTTGTATAGTACATTAAGACATGAACTAATCTGAAATATATAACTATACTGGGAACTAAAAAGGAGAATTTTTATGGAAATTGGGAAAGAGAGGGACTTTTAACCTGAAATTACTTATAATCTTAATGTGTACCCTGCGCTATATCTTTAAATGACAGTGAATATCTCAAACTGGTTGGTCTTTGCTGAGATTATTTATAATTTTGATGCTTTTTGTTGTGTACAGGCATTTGACAAACATGGAGTCAAGGTCAAAACAATACTCTCCATTTTCCCATGAATTCTAACACAGCAATTAACTGAGTCTAAAATTGGAGACACTGAATGAATTTATACACTTAGTGCATTTTACAATTGTTGAAGAGGTGACTTTCTCAACTGTTTTATTGGACAGAAGGAATTTCAGCTCACATATTTCCTGGTTCATTTGTTAGTTAGGGATATACTGAATGAAGGCTCAGGTAACACTTTTATTACACCCTATAAATTATATCTGCATAATGTTGTTTTCAAGTGCAATTGTTTTTCAAACAGACAAAATACTACCCCAATCATGGTAGCATAACATTTTAGTCTGACAGGGAACCTTAAGAGATGTGACTTTTACTGCAATTAGATATAATTCTGAATAATGTAGATTGCATTTATTTGAAATGCATTTTAAACCTAGTTCTAAATAAACTTAAGTTTCTCAGTAATTACATTATCTGTTTTACATTCTTTTACACTGCATTACATTACATTACATTATTTTTAACTACCTGAGTCATGGGAAAACTGTAGAAAGTTGCTGTATGGTGTGGTCTCCCAAGTGCTGCTCTGCTAAAAGGGTTGCAGTACTGCTTTCTTGTAATCTTGCTAGTGTTCATGATAATGCTGGTACAGGAAGAGAGAGGAGACATAGAAATGTGCAGTCAGTGCAGGGGAAAGCAGTCCCTTTGAGGCAGCAAAGAGGAATTACATCTGTTTAAACAGACTGCGGAACGGCTGGCTCTGGCTCTGCTCTGTAGGGCGTGAGCAGCGTTGGACACGTTCAGTCCAAGAGACGCTCGTTCAGTCAAAATATTCCTACTCTAGGGGAAGACACAACTCTGAAAAAATGCTCTCTGGAGAAATTTTAAGTATGGTATCACTAATTGTCACCCTCCTTGTGCCTGAATGTTCCATCTTCAGCCCATGCTCAATCAGCATGTTTGTGGGACTACAGTCTAAGTTGTGTGTGCTCAGGTTTCTGATGATGAACCACCATCACAGTGCAAAGAGACGGGTTTACAACCTGATAAAGACCAGGAGACACTGTAGCTAAATCAGCAAATAAATACTGTCCAAAACCTCTCTGTATGTATTGAAGATTACCTTCAGTATCAGCGGTGTAAGCTTTGAGTGCAGAATCATTATTAAGACAAATGCGTAATACATGTATTTGGGATTTTTCATGCATTTTCACTCAGGCCGTAAGTTCACAGTATCAACATCATAATGTAAGGAGTTCAGTGCCTGTATTTAAAGAATTTTTTTGGATACACAAATGTGTGGCAACACATCATAGAGAACAGTTGCATGGACACAGGGCCTGTTGTGATAGGACAAGGGGTAACGGGTTTAAATTAGAAGGAGGTAGGTTTAGATTAGATATTAGAAAAAAATTTTTTACAATAAGAGTTGTAGAGCACTGGGACAGGTTGCCCAGAGAGGTGGTTGATGCCCCATCCCTGGAAACATTCAAGGCCAGGCTGGATGAGGCTCTGAGCAACCTGATCTAGTCAGGGAGGTCCCTGCTTCTTGCAGGGGGGTTGGACTAGATGACCTTTGAAGGTCCCTTTCAACTCTAACCGTTCTATGATTCTATGATTCTATGATTCTATGACACCACCAGTGGCTACATGGGGCTTGCTTTGCATGTGCAAGTACAATCCTATTCCTGGAAATGTAAACAACAATTTACTCCTTCTTCACCTTGGAAAGGTAGCTGGAGATTGTGTTGGGTACCTTGTAAGGACTGAAGCCAGGTGGCAAGCTGTTGCAGTTTCAGACAAAGCCAATGTTATCCAGGTTTTAGTCTTCTTGCAATAAATGGACCACATAGCTAGCCACCAGCTACCCTTTTCATGCCCTTTTCTATCAGTGCTTTTTGGTGATTGCATTCTCTCTTTTCCAGCTGGGCTGTCGTATTGAATTGGTTCACTCACCAAACTTTTAACTGAGGCACAGTTTGGAATGGTACCTAATCTATCCATGGCAGCAGGGTGTGTTCAGTAGGAATGTGTAGTTAGCGGGGAGGGAGTGGAAAGGCATTTGAGTATGGCAACATCCAAGAGATGTTTTTGACTGAGCTTTTTATTTACCAAACATTTCACAGCTTGTTTGCTTTTAATTTGAATGCTTCATGTTGAAAAATGGAGAACATAAAGGAAGCAAAAGCAGAAAGATTCCGTGATTGCATTTTTACAAATACAGATCTTTGTATTTTAATTCCAAATAGCTCGTAATTTCAAAAATCCATTATACTAAACCCCTTTTAATTCTCAGTTGAAATGAAAAGCTTATAGGGCAGAGGTTAAATAAACTATTTTTTTATCTCATGACTGATATATTTTACTTTGCTTGGCTCTTTAGAGGGGAAAAGAAAAAAAAAAAAAAAACCCTGAAATATTTACATGATTTTACTGAAAATAAAATAGCAACAAGACCAAAAATGTCCTGTTAGTCCCCATTAGTACTGCCAGATCAGCTATTCAACCTTGCCTCTGTAGTTGGGAAAAGGTACTTTCTAAATTAAAAAAAAAAGACTGAAAGACTGCAAAAGTTTTTCTAACCCATCCTCTTGTTTTAAGGCAGTGTTAGAATTTTCCGTCATTCCCAAAAAATATTTCTCTAATCTTCTTGAAGCTTCCTGTGGTGGAGACTGACAACCTTCCCAATCCTTAAACTCAGAGAGAGAAAGTTTCTCCAGGTTTTTGGCTGATTTTTTTTTTTTCCTGCAATGCAAGCCCATTAGTTTTTATCCTACCCAGTGTAGGCACTGAACAAACTGTTCCCTGCTTCTTCGTGATAGCCTTGTAAAAACTGCTATTATGCCCACTCTCAATTTTCTCTAATTTAACCTGATCAGTTCCTGTTCTCTCAGTCTTTCTTCATAGGTCATGTTTTCTAGATCTTTGATCTCTTTTCCCTCTCAGGGCTTTTTCAGACAGTTCATTTCTTTCTTTGAAACCTGATGCCCAAAAATGGATGCGGTATTCCAACTGGAGCTTTGCCACTGCCAGGCAGAGCTGAAGGATTACTTCCTGCGCTTTGCAGGCTGCTCTGCTGTACGTGTCGCAGAATGGAGATTGCTTTTTTTTTGCAGTAGCACAACTGTGACTCTCGCTCAGCTTATGATCTGCTGTATCTCCCAGCTTGTCATTTGGTATTCCTCATCCTGAACAGCTGACTATTTCTGCCTGAGTGTAGTCGCTTCTGCTTTCCTGGACAGCATCTCAAACTTCTTTTTGAAGCAATGCTCCAATTTCTGAAAATTATTTTAAGTTCTAGCAATGCCTTCCTGTTGCACATTTGCAGACTCAGTTAATGTTATAATATTTTAATCTAAACCTTATTTCTTAAATTTGCTTATGAAATTGTTATTTGAAATCATGTCAAAATCTTGCTGAAAACAAAATATATGACAACTAGTAGCTTTTTGCTGTTGCAAATTCTTTCACCCTTCTTACAAACAATGTAGGCTGACTTGTGATTTGTTCTTGACAAATTCATGTTTACTATTACTCATTTGCTTATTTTTCAGTGTTTTTATATTCTTTATTTGTTCCATTTTTTTCAACGCATTGCATTTGAACAGACTGTTCTATAATAAAAGACGTGCATCTACTAGCCGTCTGACATACCATCTTTGAGAACTTCTCAGTGAGAATGAGTAATAGTTCTGAGGTCGCTTCATTCCCTTCTTGGCTGTCCTAGGATGAAGTTCATAATACATACCTAATTTGAAAACTTAAAATTTTTAAAAATGTTTTCTGGTTTGTTTTCCTGTTTTAGACTGAGATTTTACTTTACAACTGGATTAGCCATGTGTTCTCAGCCAGCTCTTGATAACTCTTCTGATAAAAGTGTGCAAAAATGTGTTAAACCCTTCAGCTTTCCTCGTCTTCTGTCAGTACTGTTACTTTTAAGTTGTGAAATAGCTCTTTCTGTAGCCATAACAGAGTAGCTGTAGAGCAAACTCCCAATACTGAAGTAATACATCAGACTATTTCAGCTCCGCTCTTTCCAG
The DNA here is from genome assembly GCA_009806455.1 of Tetrax tetrax. NCBI lineage: Eukaryota > Metazoa > Chordata > Aves > Otidiformes > Otididae > Tetrax > Tetrax tetrax. The sequence goes on from WHYT01017313.1 coordinate 533,706, forward strand.
CAGCCTCCATGACCAGTTACATTGCAAACCTACTTCCCTCTCCTCTGACAGATTCCGTAAGTGGCCAGCCCAACTGTCTTCTTTACCATCCAGGACTGTGGACAGCAGGAGAGTAGAGACATCATGACCTTTAAAAACTGGACAATGCTGTGGTCTGGCTGCCTTGTAGAGAACGTGCTTTGTGAAGAGCAGTTATGGTCATAGCTCTAGCTACCTGCAGTGGTGCAGTGGCCACTAAGAGCTGAAAAGGGAAGGAGTATTTGGCTTAGTCGAGTTCTTGAGCTGCCTTTGTATCAAATTCAGCCCCAAATCACAGCATTTACAGTCTTAGTGTCAATGCTGGCAATGCTGCATCGAGTGACTGGGAAAAGAAGAGGGGAATGTGTAGCAATTAAAAGTAAATAGAGAAAGTTTTATTTTAAAGATAGGTAACTTGAGGCACAGAGAAACAAAGTATTATTTCCAGAATCTGATAGTTGGTTTTGTAATGTGAAATACCATCCAGGAATCCTGACTGAATCATGTTACTCTCACACCAGAATCCACTCCTCAGCTGTTTAAGTAAATCTCGTGAGGATGGGGGTGAGGAAAGGATAAGATACGTGGGAAAGGAAATGAGAATGTTATCTCTACTTTACTGTGTAATACTCATTTAAGAATGGCTAGAGCTTTCTGAATAATGAGTGTATCTCAGTATTTCATGTCAGTGCAAAATGCTACCTGAAGAACAGTTTTTGTAAATGAGAATTGAGAAACTGCTATTGGAAAATTATTGTAAACCTTAGGAAAGTGCTAATTTCAAAAACAAAATGCAAATTTCATTTTGTAGTGTGACTCGGAAAAATATGTCATTTTAAAGTTCTCTTGAAAAAGTAAACTAGAATAACTCTGATATCTTCTTTTTTTTTAATCCCTTACAGCTCCCAGACAGCTGTATAATGGATTACTACGAAAAATACAAGGACAGAATGAATGAGCTTGAAGCATTTAATATGGTAAAAGTTATAGGATTAATACTATTACCTTGTATATATGTGCTAGTCTAGAACAAAGCCCTGTTAAGTTTTATGCAGAGGTGGACTGTCTTACACTGTGGTATGCAATCTCAAAAGCAAAGCAGCTCCCCCTTCCAAACTTTGGAACCTATTCCAAAACTATATTAGGTGTCAGTAAAATAATAAAGTGAACACATGGAAGATTCTTTTTCAAGAGGGACTATTACCCTGGAAAATGAAATGTCAGTCTCCTTTTAAACCTATACTGGTCTCCATACAGTTATTTCATAAAAAATTCTTTTTATTAAAATTCATTATTTCCCTCTTTAAAATTGTTCTGCTTCATATAATATCATTTTCTTGTTGGACAATACCTCAAAACCAACTAAATAACATAGTTTCCTGGCTTTATGGCATTCCATGTATTTTTGATCTTTAATATAATCTGTTTTGAAGATGTCCATCCCACAGGGAAAATTGGCAAGGTGACATTTGTAAAACAGAACCACTAGAAAATGATTGACCTTCCTGGAATGGTTCTGTGGAGGTGTAGCCATTTGGAAGTGTATTGTCTCTCTTTCCCAAAGTCATTAGAGTATCTAATGTTTCTTTCAGTTGAAGGTTGTTCTGGCTCCCTGCATAGAAGTTTTGATACTTCTGGATCGTCTTTGCTACCTTAAGGAGCAGGTATTTTTGGATTGTATTTTATGATACCTAAAGGCTACATCGGTGAAATGAGACTATTATTTCAGCCAATTTATTGCTGGGCAGACCAAAAGTCTCTGTTGCGGAATTAATATTCTCATCATATTTGCAAAAGGATAAGCATTCATTCCGTTTAGTATAAACATATGCCCAGCAGATGTTTTTATTTTCAGCAAAGCAGCAACAGTAAAGTTTATGTTCTTTTAATTGTATGGTAATTACTAGTCAATAGACAGTAAAAAGTAAATTAATTAAATATGCAACAAATCTCATTTTATACAACATATTGCGATGTCTAATAATGAAAAATAATACTGGAAATGCTATACAAACATTGTGCTGTATATGCTAGAGCTTCCAGTGAATGTTTTAGAACATATAATTCAAGAAATTTTGAATTAAGTTCAAAATGTTTCTGAATTCTTTTTATTGTTTCTTAATTAAGATCAATGATGAGAGAGGGTGCATTTTTTCCAACTGTATGGGTCAACTGAGGTACATTTGACTAACATACATCCTGGATATATTTTACAAGAATAGACCTGGGATATAATAAGCAAATGCTACTATATTTACTCCATAATGATTTATATTACAGTGTTTCTTCTAACACTAACTTTGAGCTTGGCCTGATTAACTCAGAGGCAGCAGTCATGCTTTCTCTGCACCAGTAAACATTTTTCAGACAAATAATAGTTTGTTAGGAGGAAATGGTAGCATCTTCCAGCTTCTACTCTGGGCCGCAGTCAAAAGAAAATTTTAAAATAAAGTTTAAACCCATTCATGTGAATAGCTCTGGTTTTCCACCATAAACTTTTCATTTTAACAGCTCTGTTTTATCATAAGTAAAAATTCACTTTATTCTCTGCCACGGTGCACTTGGAATAACTGAGTTGTAGTAAATGTATGCTTTTGTTCTAACTGGTATTTTTACAGAGGGGCAATTTGAAATATTTAAATAATGATGTATTTTCCCAAATGTCAAGCAGTTATAAATCACATAGAGATCTGTATGATTTCCAAGACAGGAGATCAGACTTGCTGCATTTAGCACTAATTTACCTTTTCTAATGCATTGATTTAATCTTGTACTAGTTGGTTCACAAAATGTGTTTAGGAAGAAAGAATAGAGATGATAAAAGCCATATGCAACATGAAGACCAGATCCAGCTGGCCTTATTCATTTGAAAAGTCAGTTAATTATCTTCAGTAGTAGAATGTGCTGCATAAAATGAGTAGGACTTGATCCTTAATTTCTTTTCTCTAGTTCCACTGAAAAAAGCTTTACTGATGAAGGAGGTGGAAAGCTGTCATTTGATAGTGCCAGAAATAATTTAATGTCTTTAAAATACATCCTGTTTTGGCTACCTTTTTTTTTCTGAACAAACTTTCCATTATTTTCTCGTTAGGTAAGTGTTTTTCTGCTTTGCATTAAGGATGATTTTTAATATTTTTTTTTCAATTTTGTATTTCAAAATGTGGACCTATTACCATATCTTTGCTTTTAAGTCTAACACACTTTTATATACTTCAGTCATGTATCATTTTACAGGACAACATTGCCTGGTCTGGACTTGTGAAGTTATTTGATCCCGTGAAATCCCCCAGATGCTATGCAGTTATTGCTCTGAAGAAACAGTCATGTTTTTAAGTGGAAGCAAATTGCAGATTGGTTGAAAGCTCTGAACTGATGCTGCTGTTTCCTCACTTTTGTTCTGTTATTTTTAATTGATTCCTCAAGTACACTGACTGTTTGCTTTTCAGCTACAAAAGTAAAAAGTGCAATGCCTCTTTGAATCGTGAGAAATAAATATCTCCTTTATAAAGACCATTGCTTCCTTATGTCAGTTATTAAACAATGTTGAACATCTGGCTTTATTATAAAAGTTACAACCTGTATTATGTGATTATTATTTAAAATCATTTTTATGTTTCTTCTTTTTAAGGCATTATACTATGTATCAGTGTCCCTTCTCTTGATATGTCTGATCACAAGATCATACCTTCTCAGTTTTCACCAGTGGCTGGCATCAGCAGTCTCAGACTAGCCTCGCCTTTTTCTTTTCTGGATTCAGATGGTGCAGAGTATAAACAGAAAAATAGCCTGCACCGTAAAGAAGAGGTTCATAGACTAAATAGGATCTTTGTATTTCCCTCTTCTCCAGGCCATCAGCACCAGCTAATTTATAGAGCAATGTAGAAAAGCCTACATAGTAACTACCTGCAAAGAGCAGTTTTGTATTAACCCCTTCTTCCTTCAGGCGTGTTCCTGCCATGCACTTGTTCGCCTGTCACTGAAATTAAAAACTCTGTGTGCTCTAATCCAGTGGGAGATTTCCCAGTGCTTAAGAATCAGCTGCCCTGCTGGAGTTCACTCTAATCCTTGGGTTTTATCAGAAAGCTATTATCTGACCCAAATGTGGTGGGTATAAATACTTTGGTACCCAAGTGAATTGAAACTTGCTAGGCATTTTCTTGTTGGCTGTACTGCATTCATGAGTGGGAAATTTATTTGTTGATGCATTTGTCTCAATGGGTTGCCTAATTAAACTTGGAGATTTTCCATCAATTAAAAAAGAGAAAAGTTTCTATTCTAAGTCCTCGTGCTTTTATTGGAATTTTCCAGCATGTATAAAACATAATTAACTACCAGTGCACAGAAAAAAAGGACAACAAATAAATAATAAAATGTGACATTAAAGAAGAAAAGGGGAGAATGCAACTTTGGTGGCCAGAAAATGAGAATAACAGAAAATATTTTTATATGAATTGTATAGTGACAGTAATAGTCATGGGAATCAAACTGAGATTCAGATGTGAGTGGGAACAAATCTTACTCTGTTTCAGTCTGGAAAATATAATGAGAGCTTGTGAACCTGGCTATTCAAGAAAAGAGAAATAAGGTATTTTTCTAACAAGTCACATCTTTCTTGATGTGTCACTTGGAAAAAATAGTATTTTTTTGGTGGTGTAAGTTCACTGCTGTCTATTTTAGGACCCACAGTCCTTGTTAGCTGCATGGATCCGGTATGAGCTTCTCACATTTGTTCAAACCCAGTACATTCAATCCTTAGAGCTACTGAACACCTGCAATACCCAAGGAAATAAACAGAAGTTGCAGGTCCTCACAGCATCTTTGGAGCAAAGTTAAGAAAAGAAAATGAGACCTTCCATATATGCCAGTTTTTGTTACGTAGGGAGTACTGAGGAAGCTAACAAGCTGGTAGGTTCTTTTCCCAGGAGAGGAATCAAAAGAAATAAAATAGTTTCCTAACCTGTGAGCATCTGGAAGGAAAAGAACTCAGTAGTATCTGATATAAAGAGGCAATCTAAAGTACATGATGTTAAAAAGCAAAAAGATCAACAAAATCTTAGAAAAATAGGTTTTATTATATTATGTTCTGCTAAGACCTGATGACTAATTATTAGTGAAGTGTTAGAGTGTTGTCATGCCAATCTTCTGTGCTGCTGGAAAAATTTCCTTGGGTATGAAATTTTTTTTTTTTGTGTTATGAATTGATTCTTCTGTTTTTTCAGACCATGTACTAAAAACTGGGCATATATGATGTCCAAACTAAGAAAGCACAGTTTCTCGCTGAAAGCAAGTTCTTAAAAGTACCCTGTTACGGCCCAAAAATATTCATTTCAACAAGCCCCACCTGGTTTAATTTGAACACAGTTGAAACTGCATAGGGTATACAGACTATTCCTAATTTTGTGTGATATTTAAGTGTGTGTAACGCTATCTAAATTCAAAGTGAAATTCTTCTTACTATCTTAAGAGGACATTTGCAACAGTTTAGAATAACAAGCACATCTCTAGGATTAGCCCAAGTGCTTTTCCACTGATTCAAAAAGGTCTGCATAAATTTGCATGCCCCCAGCAACTTCTCAGGCTCTTTCAGTACTTTTCACCCATTTTGTAGTCTATGCAGGCAAAGACAGAGGTGATGTGCCTCTTAGAATGATAACTATCAAGAGGTTTCTATGACAAGTTTGCATTCAGCAAAGTCAGTTGCTGTCTGCTCTCAAAGCTGTTTTGAAGCTTTGGATGCCTGAATACCTATGAGCTGTTGTTTATTTAATCGAAACATCCCTGACAGTAATCAAGGTGAAGAACACTATTTTTCTTCATGTTTATAGCCAGAAGTTCTTCCGTAATGTAAACCATATCCTAAATATGATGAAATCTTTGGATAGAAAAGAATCTCCATTTTCTTTCAGTGTGATGGAGAGCTATCTATCTTGATAAGCTCCCTAAGGAACAGTGGATATACCTGCTTTCCCTCATGTGTTTGCCTGATTCTGTTCGTGGCACACTTATGTATTCTGTAGCAGATTTGGAGTGTTTTATTTATTTTCCTTAGGGCTGAATTCTGTTCTTGGATGAGGGAACAAGAGTATATGCAGGGTATGTGTGCAGCCTTAATCCAAGAGTATGTTGTAGCCCTAAGATCTCCAAGCCTGCTTTTTTTTTTTAATTCTGCACTTCTGATTCATGCCTTAGAG